>VMDO01021863.1:0-17383 GCA_007922755.1 Pedetes capensis | reverse complement strand
CATCCTCCCAAGTTACTGGGATCTCGGGAATGTGCCACCACACCCAGTGGGGACTTTCAGTTTTCAAATGAGAAGAATCTCAAGCCAGCTGGGACCAGTTGGTCACTCTAGCCAGGTCACACAGAAAATATGTGGCTGAGCCAGGATTTGGATGCACTTGTGTCTGAGGCCCACTGCCGTGCCCTTAATCAGTCTGGACATCCGTCGGGGTGGCGGGGGGACTTCTCTTAGCTGCCCATATTATTGAGCTCAGGCTGCTTTAGAGACACTATTTTACTTTGGTCTTACAAAACTCTATAAATTAGGCATTCTTATCTAAATTATAGCAAAAAGGAAGCTGAGACACAGAGAGGTAGAATAATGTGCCCAGGGTCACCCAGCAGGAGATGGCCGTTTGGAGTTAAAGACCAGGCTACCACAATGCTGATCCCTCTGCGACAGCTCCCTTTGGGTCTTTTCCAAACCCTTTGCATATGTGCATGGTGTCATTTCTTCATCTCTGGGGGTCTGGGGAGCAGTCAGGGTCTACAGGCATTTTTAATTCCTATTTTAAAGAACAGTAAAAGCCGAAGCTCAGAGAGATCAAGTGCTTTTAGCTGAAGTCACAGTTTGGAAGCCACAAAAAGCAGAATTAGGCTTTATCAAGGTTCTCATCTCACCTAGGCTGTTTTCACTGTAGTTTCCTTTCATGACAAATGGGCCAGGCCCTCACAATCCTGTTCAAACTCAGACGCAAGTGGAAGGTCTCCTTCCTTATAGGGCCAGAAATGCAAGGGGGACCTTGGCTCTTCATGTATGTGAAGGAGTTGTCACAATCCGATCATTCCCCAGTAGGAGGGGATGCATGGCCACCTGGTGCCTATACATCTGCAGGCAATAAGAGCCCGTGGGGCCCACAGGAGGGGGTCCCTGTGGACATCCAGCTCCCTCCTCCCCAGCTGGGGACTAAATGCAGAACAGGCTGCTTTTCCTTCATCACAGGGCAGCAAAGATGCTATTAATGCCAGGCTTGCTTCTAAGGCAACTAAATAAAAGAGTTGGGAAGGATGGTGACAAGAGTCTATAAATTCTAAATGATGTTCAAGAAAGTGGCCTTGGCCCCAGGGCCCATAAAACCCAGACTGGCAGTTAGGTCAGGGTGATTTATGAGCCCCTTCCTCTGCTTTGGGATTACCTGGTTGGCCAGCCTCCCACTAGTCAGGAACCCTTTTCTTTTTAATTTCTAAGTACTTTTCATAGTCCTTAGCATCTGATGGTTGTCTTCAAGGCACTTATAGAAATGGGCCAGTCCCCAGTTGAGCAGATGGGGAAACTGAGGTGCAAAGTGGGTTTATGAAATGGATAGTTATGTGTCTCTTGACGTTGACCTAGAAAGCTCTCACCAAAGTGCATGTTGATTAAGCACTTATTAATGCCAGGCACTGTTCAAAGCACTTTATGTATGCAACTTCACAATAAATGGAGAAAAGACTGAAGTTGTCCAAGATTTTGCTTTGCTTGGTTCTACAAACACCACCAGTGGAAGCAGCAGTGAAGAAATCAAAAGATGCATTGCACTGGGAAAAGCTGTGGCTAAAGATCTCTTTAAGGTATTGAAAACTAAAGATGTCACGTTGAAGACGAAGGTGCGCCTGACTCATGCCATGGTATTTTCAGTTGCATCATATGGTTGTGAAAACTGGATGTTGAACAAGGGAGACAGGAGAAGAATTGATGCTTTTGAATTATGGTGCTGGAGATGACTATTGAATATAACACGGACTGCCAAAAGAACCAACAGATCTGTCCTAGAAGAAGTGCAACCAGAGTCCTCCTTGGAAGCAAGGATAGCTAGACTATGTCTTAGGTATTTTGGCCATGTTGTCAGGAGGGACGAATCCCTAAAGAAGGATGTCGTGTTTGGGAGAGTGACAGGTCAATGGAAGAAAGGAAAACTCTCAACTAGATGGATTGTCTGCAACAATGGGCTTAAACATAAATAAGATTGTGTGCCTGGCACAGAATAGGTAAGTATTTTGTTCTGCTGTACATAGGGTCACTTTGAGTGGGACCCGACTCAATAGCACCTAACAAAAACAACTCATTCAATCTCCAGGACGACCCTGGGACATTGGTACTGCCCTAATAACTATGGTCTCAATGTCACAGCAAGGAAACTGGCCCAAAGGGTATAAGTACTGTACTCAGGACCACATGGCTGGTAAGTGACAGAGCCAGGCTTTGACCTTACATCCTCACCATTGTGCTGTTAGCAAAATGTGAGTGCCCTGTGACCAGGAGGCGCAGTGCGCTGCCTCTTCCTAGGGGCCAGTGGGCACACCGTTCAGGAGGAGCTCTGTACCCTGGCAGCTTCAGCGTCTCCAGAGAGAGGTGGGCCAGGGCAGTGAGGGTCTGTGAGAAGGGCAATGGGGACAGCCTGGGAAGGGAGTCTGGAACCCGGAAGCTCACCTCTGATTGGCCACCAACTGGCATGTGACTGATGTTCTCCTTGGGGACTCTCCTCACTTTGCCCCTGACTTCCTCTGGCTTGGTTGGAGATGGGGCATCTTATGGATTCCAGGTGACCTGGTGGTGGTGATGGCAGAGAGAGTGGCTTTCAGAGGCACCAAGGCCAGTCCTGGCCCTGTGCTCACCATCAGAAACCAGGAGGGCGGCAGCCAGCACCCATCTGGTCTGCTGAACACCTGGGCTATTAGAGACTTGCAGGTGCTGGATTCTCGGGATTCTCTTGTTCTGTGGGACTGGGTTGTGGCCCCTCCCTGCTACCCTGCCTAATGAGGTTTGCTGGGATGAGTTAGACTGGGGGCTGGGCTGCTACAGATGACCTGCAGCTCAACAATGCTTTCCTGCCCCAGGTGGAGTGCAAAGTGAGGGCTCAACGTCGGGGAGGGGTGAGAGTGGGTGCAACTTCCCGCCAAGGGCTGTGAAGCCTCCAGATTGATGGGGGAGGCCCTGTCAGGCCAGCCTACCTCCAGTCAACTCACTCGGGGTTGGCAGATGTGGATGAGCACCTGGTATTGCTCACTGCTGGGTGACAGAGGCCAGTTAGACTCAGTGCCTGCCCTCTAGCCACTCACGCATATGCAGACACCAAGCACGCGTTGCTCCTGAAGTTCCACTGCTCCGGGGGTAGAATCCATAGTCTTCAGCTGGCCCTTCCCCTTCCTTAACGCCTCTGGGCCCCTACCCAGCTCACCCCCACCATCCGGCCTGTGATTTCCATAGTTCCTAGGACACATGGTGCTTTCCCCACCTCTGCATCTTTGTGTTCCCTGGGCCCTCTGCCTGGAGCACCACTTCTCTGCCCTCTGCCTGGCTCACTTCCGCCTCCTCCCATCCTGCAGGTGTCAGTGCAGATACTGTCACTCAGTCTAAAGTCGGCTTCCTTGTGCTTTTGTGGTAGTCTGGCAACCTGCCCCAGCCCTCTCCATACCCTGCATTTGTTTGCCTGTTGATTGGGTCTCTTGCAACCGTGAGCCATGTGAGGCAGGGATGGGCAAGGGGCAGGGTGGTTCAAGGTTAAAAGAACAAAGTAGCCAGGTGCGGTGACGGTGATGCACGGTCCCCTGTAATCCCGGGGACTTGGGAGGCAGAGGCTGGAGGATCGCAGGTTCAAGGCCAGAGGCAGCCTGTGTAACTCAGGGAGACCCTGTTTCAACTTAAAAAATAAAATAAAAGGAGCTTGAGGTGCAGCTCAGTGGCAGAGTACATGCAAATTATGTGGGAGGCCCTGGGTTTAACCCAGGTACTACAAAACAAAAACAAAACAAAACAAACAAAAAAACCCTATGGTGCTCAGTCTGCCTGTCTGTATACAAATCCAGTTGCACTGCTCACCAGCTGTGTGACTCTGGCAAAGTTACTGCCACTCTCTGTGTCTCAATTTCTTCTTGTGTACAATGGGGGAAAATCATAGCACCTGCTCATAGAAGTGTGATTTGGGTTAAATGAGTTAATATACGTAAAGCACTTAAAACAGTGTCTGGTATGTGGCAAGTACTCAATAAATATTAGCTATCATTATTTTTATATCTAGTGCTCAGAATAGTGCCCTACTCAATAAATATTTGATGGTTGGTTGAGACACCTGGGCTGAATCTTTAAGGAAGCAGGATAGGGTTGGATAGAGAGAGGACAGTGGTTCTGCTTATGGGAATCACCTGGGAGCTGTAAAAACCACCGAGACCAAGAGTCTGGTTTAATGAGTCCGGGTGTCTCCTGGCCATTGGAGTTTTAAAGCTTCCATGGGATTCTGGTTGCAGAGTGAGAAGCTGGGCATGGGAAGGCAGGCATGCACAGCGAGACTGTACAGCTGAGAAGGCCTGGCAGGGAGAACTGGGGTCTACATGGAGGGGCCGCGGAGGGCAAGGCCAGGGGCAGGGGTGAATGGCAGAGCAGGAGGACCAGCAGGCTTAGTCTTCGTGGGGAGCCCGGAGGCATTTCAATGGGACTGGCGTGTGCGGTAAGGAAACTGGCTGCGGCCCTGTGTGGATCTCAGCTTGCTGTGAGCAGGGCAGCAGCGTGGGGATCAGAGTACAGAAGCCCTTCCACGGCAGTGGCTGCAGCTCAGGCCAGGCTTGTCCAGGGAGGGCGACTTGTTGGTCCTCTGTTTAATCCTCCATGGCATGGCTGAGCAGTGCAAGTTGGGTAGGGAGCGTGCTTCCTAACCACTGCCACTCCGCACTGCCTCTAGATAGTATCACTGGGGGCTGGTAGAAATCCACTCCCTCCGACCACTGGAGGGCCAGTCTGCCCCGATTTTCAGCTGGACTCCGAGCCACAGGGAACATTCTTTACCCCACAGCCCCTGCGCCCTGAGCTTGTTGTTTCAACCTGGAAGGCCCTCCGGGCCAACTTCTTCATTTATAATGCCTTCCCAACCCTGAGATCCCAGATGCCTTCAATGTGCCAACTCTTCCCTGGTTCCAGGCAGGCCCCCTTCCAGCAACAGGCTCACATCCGCAGGGGCTCCTCTCTTAACAGCAGGTTAAACATTTTCTTAACCTCCACCACTTGGGTCCTGGCTGAGGCTCACACTTCCTGGCCCTCAGCTCCCCGGAAACCAGGCAATTCCCCTCTGATTTTCTGATTGGCCTCCTCCGTGAGGGCATGGGTCCCAGAGCTGCCTTTGGATGGCAAAGTGGATCTTGACAAAGTGAGCTGTGTTCTTGTCACTGAATCACACTGCCTGCCACCTCTTGGAGGCAGTGTTAGTGGGAGCTCCAACCTGGCTCTGCTGTGTGACCTTGGGCAAGTCATTTGACCACCCTGTGCCTCAGTTTCCTTATCTGCAGGGAGTGAAAACTCAGACACATGAGTTAGTCCAGTGACACTAGCAGAGGTTGTGGGTACGAATGGACCAATAATTCAGGGGACACAATAGACTACAGCACTGTGTTTCAGTGCTGTGGAAGGATCAGGGCCAGGACAGGCAGTAGATCATGCACGGTACCCTCACCTCCTGGGGAAGCCCCAAAGCCAGCCACATACACAAATTTTCTTGCCCCTCACATGCCTGGGGCATATCAGCTGCTGTGGATAAGAGCTCAGATGCATGTGAGCCTCCTGGCACAGAGTAGCTGCAAGACCCCAGAGGGTAAGTCATAGTGGTCCAGGCCCCCAGAGCAGGGCAGGACCACAGTCCACATTTCCAGGTGGGAGGACACCTGGGGTGTTTGCTCAGAAAGGCCTTACATACCTTTCTTTTATGAGGGGGCCAGTCAGTGCACTGCTATCACATTTCTCTTTGGTATCAGTTGTTGTTAGGTGCCGTTGAGTCGGTCAGTGTCTGACTCATAGTGATCCTATATACAACAGGTGAAACACTATTGTCAGTGCTTCTCTTCTATTCGTAGGGTTTTCAATGGCTGATTGTTTTTGGGAGTGGGTTGCCAGGTCCTTCTCCTAACCCTCCTGCACCCTGTGTTCCCAGGTGGTCTTCTATCCAAGTACTAACCAGGTCCAACCCTGCTTATCTTCCAAGATCTGATAGGACCGGATGCCATAGTGGTACAGCTGCAGGCCTTGTTATCAATTAGCAAAGGCAAAAACTGATTTATAAGAGAGAGAGGAAGAAGGGAAGGAAAAACTGTAAACAGTGAATCTCATTTTCGGATTTTGTGGGACACAGTGATCAGTAGGGGCTTGCAAAACATTAGTTTGGGTATTCTTGATCTTTAGCAGGCTGTACACAGAGTCAATTATAGATTTTCCAGAAGAACCTCCAGAGTGTACCCGTGGGGTAAAGTCCTGTGGGGTGCTTGCCAGAGCCCCTCCCCTGTACCAGCTCACTAGCAACTCCATGCTAGCTGGGCCACATCTGTACTTCCTCTTCCAGAATCGCACCAGGTGGGGCTGCTGGGGCATCAAATGGGTGACTGTGGGCAAAGTCTTCAAAACAGTGACAACTAACAGAGGAGGGCCCATGTGTAAATATGCTGAGTCAGTGTTCATGCAGAGCTCGGCATCGGTCCATCCACTAGTATCCCTTCCCACTTGTGGGTCTGGGTCTGGTGGCCCAGGCAGCCCCATTGCCTGGGGCTCCACATCTGCTTTGGAGCTGTGATTCAGAAGGAAGGGGGGAAGATGGAGACCCAGAGAGGAAGTGGAGGAGCAAGGCAGCTTTGGTATAGTGGATTTTAAGCAATGGAGCTGTGGGCTTGCTTCCCTTGTCCCCTTTCGGGCTAAGGCTGAAGGGGAGGGGTTCTTCTTGCTCCCACTATTCACCAAGGCAGTGCCAAACAGAAGGCCCCCACTTCATCATTTCACCCCACTGGCTGGGATCTCCATTTTGGTTTGTCTTTCAGTTTTGAAGGATGACGGAAGCCCGGAGGAAGAGCGTCCTTGTCTCTCTCCTTGGAGCCTAGGAACAAGGGCCCTGGTCATTTTTCCATTCTTTTTTTTCTTCTTCTTCTCCTTCTTCTTCTTTTCTTTCTTTCTTTCTTTCTTTCTTTCTTTCTTTTCTTTTCTTTTTTTTTTTTTTTTTTCTTTTTTTCTTTTTGTGGTGCCGGGGAGTTGAACCCAAGGCTTCTCACATGCTTTTTGGTAAGCGCTCAGCCACTGAGCTGTACCCACAGACCCTTTTTTACTTTGTATTTTGACATGAGGTCTCGCTAAATTACGC
Organism: Pedetes capensis; assembly: GCA_007922755.1. Taxonomy (NCBI): domain Eukaryota; kingdom Metazoa; phylum Chordata; class Mammalia; order Rodentia; family Pedetidae; genus Pedetes; species Pedetes capensis. Next base: position 10,260 of record VMDO01021863.1, on the reverse strand, counting down.
AGGCTGCCTGTGGCCTCAAACTTGCCCTCCTCCTGCCTCTGCCTCCCGAGTTGCTGAGATTACAAGCGTGTGCCATTGTGCCCAGCTGTCATTGTTCATTTCTTAAATGTCTCCCCTTTCGACTCCCTTATGTCCAGGAGTCTCAGAGGCAGCCTTTGCATCTTGCCTGGCCTAGGGACTTGCAGGATGACTTTGGTCATATGTCTTCTTCTCTCTGACCCTTTCCTGTTCCCTCACCTTTAAAATCGGAGGAAACCAGAGCTATACACAGAATATTCTCTGGGCTGGAAGAATGCGCCTGCCTCCTCCCACTTCAAACATACTCTTTGTGTTTCCTCTCAGGCTGCTCTTGGAGGCCATCCTGCCAGGGTTGAACGTAACTACAAGGCTGGGGGTCCTTCAGTGATTTATCTTGAGCTTCACACGCTCTGCCACATGGTCTGGCTCTTGTACATCCTGCCTTCAGGGCAGGAAAATCAATGCTTCCTGTGACTACAGGTTGAGGACTTTTCTTAGAGAAAGGCTAGGAACTCCAGATCTGTCTGGCTAAGGCTTCTCTCTGAATAGACAGATGCCTGATTGTGTGGTTGAGTCCAGGTCTCAGTCAGAGCTTTGATGCAGGGCTGTTTGACATTGTCAGCAAGCCACATGTGTTGGAGGGATGCTTTATGCCGACCCAAGCTTCTGTGGCTGGGGTGACTAGGATGGTGGGGTTCTGATTACTCTGATGGTGATGATGGCTGCGGTGGTCATGGCCATGACCATGGCCATGGTGTGGGCAAAGGCTGGTGGGTGGAAGCGCATCATGTGCTGTTAAGAAGTATTTTTGCCGGGAGCCATGGAAAGCCATTGCAGGATTATAATTTAAAGAAAGGAGAGCCAGATTTACATTGTGAAAAGATCATTCTTATTATATTGTGGGAAGTGATTGGAAGATGGCCAGAGTGGGTGGGTGCAAACCATCTGGGAGGCAACTGGAGTAGTTCAAGGAGAGCTCCTGGGGCTTACATTTTGATGGTGGTGGGGACAGAAGTGGGCAGATGCTGGGGCTGTGTAGGTGGTAAGATCACAGGATTTGCCGAGGACTAGATGATGCCTTGATCAGATTGGAGGAGCTGGGAATGAGAAGGCAATATCAGAGATGAACCTTAGGTTTCTGTCTTAGGCAACTAGATGAATCATTAGAGATTATTAGATAGTAGATCGTTAGATTATTCCACGAGGGAAGGGACTTTGTTTTGTCCAGCCATAGTCCCAGGCCTTCAAGTAGTGCCTGGCACATGATAGGTCCTCAGTAAATGTTTAGATGACTGCTGCTGTTGTCTCTTGGTTGTGTACATGATAGAAATTGTATATTACAGTTTTGGGGGTGGGCCTCCCTCACCTCCATCTCAGCCCGTGCACTCCAAGCAGCTTCCTCCCAAAGCCTGGGGCCGACGAACCACTCCTGGAAGCCCAAGAAGAGAAGCCGGCCCAGGCTGAGGACAGGATGGGGTCTCCATGCGGGTGTGGCTGCTACTTTGCCCAGGCTGTCCTGTCCTCTACCAGACACTAAACACTCTTAGAGCTGGCCTACAGAAGGCTCATGGTTTAGGGGCTGGACCTCTGACTTGAATGAACCCAAATTTGAATAACAGGGCCTTCTTTCATGCATGATTTGGGGAAAGTTCCTTAACTTTCCTCTGCCTCAATGTATTCAGTTCAAAAATGGGGACTAAAAGAATGCTTACCATAGGTTTGTTGCACTGATTAAATGAGATAATATGTAGCACTGAGCACAGTGCATAGACCATCGTTGGTGAGTGTGGTGGTCATTGAAAAACTGAATTCTCTAAATATGGAGTCCAGCACCTTGGGGTGCATAGAGGATGTGTCTGCAGAGTAAAGAGAAGAGGAAGTGAGCCAGCAGGTGATGCCTAGAGTAAGTGTGGGAACGGTGAGGGCAGAGGAGACTTTGGAGACAGGGTAAAATATTGTGGGGAGACTGTTGCTCTGTCTACATCCACCCCAATTTCTACTCTTGTTTTTCAGAATTCCAAGAGATGAGGCTGCTTGTGACATGGCCCGGGGCTCATGGAAGGTTCCCTGGTGCACAGGGGAGGGCTGAAATCCAGGGACTCAGCTGTTTCCACATCTACCTTTGCTCTAGCTCAGTCCCAGCTTAGTCACAAAGAAATGAGCTTTAAAAATAGCAACAGGTGATGTTCATCCAGATAGAACCCCCCTAGGACAACTGCTCCCCAAAGATCTTTGCATCGTGACAAATGAGTTTGGATTGACAGGGAGCCCCTGGCAGCTGCTGCTCTCCTCCTTTCTTCCCTTTGATGAGAAGTGAGGACTCAGCAGGCCTGAGAACGCTGGAGGGTCCCCCAGAGGAGAAGGCGGAGGAAGCTCATTGGCCCAGCCACTGTTCCTGCTGCTGTTCTTGTGTGTCTGGGCCAGAGAGAGAGAACTGTAAGTCACAAACAGGGAGCAACTGTTTGGATGCAGAGAGCAGATATCTGCAGAGCGGGACAGAGAGAGGAGCCCATGTACCCCTGGGTCATCTATTGGTGGTGGTGGTGTTAGGTGCCATTGAGTCAAGTCCAACTCATAGTGACCCTTATAGGGTTTTTGATGGCTGATTATTTCGGGATTGCTTGGGGGATGGACTTCCACATCCATCTCCTGTTTTTGTGGTGCTGGGATTGAACTTGGGTCCTCAGAAAGTGTGAAGCGGTGCTCTACCAACTGAGCTAAACCCCAGCTGGGTCATCTTTGGGTTTATAGGTGCAACCCCTTGAGCCACCTGCCACCTTAGAGTCAACCCCCAAGAAGATACAGGTGGGGCTAGAAGCCAGCTAGTGTGCAGGCAGCATCTGAGCAAAACCTGGAAGTAGATCGTAGAGAGATACCCTGAGACACCCCCTCCCCCACACTGGTGCACACACACAGAGCCTCACACCATCCATGGCCAGATTCAGACTCACCTGCAGCCTCTGGAGGGACACAGCCATGGACAAGCCCCAAATCAGGGCTCTTGGGCATACTGGAGTATGCATGCGTGCGCACACACGTATGTCTTTGCACAAACCACAGAGGCTGAATAGTCGATTTCTAGGAGAACCTTCGTCTCCAAGCAGTGACAGAAATAGCCCAGGTTTCTTTTCAGAGCCTTCTCTAGTTCCTTACTTGGTGTATGTTGGAGGCCCTGTTCCTGCTGCTTCGATAGCGGCTGAGGGTCCTTCAGGCTTTGGGAACAGCAGAGGGAGATGCCCTTGAGCTCCTCCCTCTGGCAAAATGGCTGCTTCCCCAGGTGACCCCTGTTTCCTCTTTCAGATGTGAAACTGGAATTCTTGTGTGTTCTCGCTCCCTTCTCTTCCCCTCCCTGACTAACCCTGCCAGCCCGTGCACTTGTTCACCTGGCCAGTTCCCACGAAGCCTTCTGGGCTCCTTCAGATGGGTATTAGATAGCTGCCCCTCTTCTGTGCTTCTGGGATGTAACGTCCTGTACCTCCCACACCTGGCACTACTGTGCAGTCACAGTTCTTCCTTTTTCCTGCCCAAACCTGACCTGCTTTGAACCACCACTTGTAGGAAGCCTTCTGTGCTTGCTCCAGCTCAGACTTGGCCACCACTCCCACCTCACTCGTCATCTGAATCCTCTTCCCTCTCTTCCCATGTGCTGATTTATAATTGATCTGTCTGTATCCCTTTCCTCAGGCCCTAGCTAGACTGTCATCTTCCAAGGGACAGATTCTATGCTTTCTGGTCCCAGTTGCCTTTGTTCCTCTGTTTCCTCATTCATTCATTCATTCATTCATTCTTCACATACTTCTTGAACACCTGCTATGAGCCAGACTTAGAGTAACCACTCAGCAAGAGTCATGGTCTCCTGCTCAGAGCACTGACTGAGCTCTGCAGGGGTCCCTGCAGCTCCAGGCCAGCAGGACAGCAGTTGGCGCTCAGGTTCCCAGTGGCCTGAGAAAGGAGGCTGAAGCCTGGCTGGGCTCTCTTGGGCCTGCTGCATTCTGCCCCTTTGTCCTCATTGTAATTCTCTCCGTTCCTGACTCTCCCACCAGGGCTAAATGTGGATAAAGCCAGGGCTCTTGCTTTTCTAGTAGCTGGAAAACCTGGGCCTCCCTCACCTGCATCTCAGCCCGTGCATTCTGAGCAGCTTCCTTCCTAACCCTGGGCCCAGGAACCACTCCCCGAAGCCCAAGAAGAGAAGCAGCAGTAGGGAGCAGCCTGCCCAGGCTGAGGACAGGATGGAGTCACCATGCGGGTGTGGCTGCTACTTGTCCAGGCTGTCAGCCATCAAGGAGGCAGCGCTCACAGGGAAATCTTAGGAGCCAGGGATTCTATTTCCACATCAGTCCCAAAGGAGTCATCAGTCTCCCCTGTGGGGACTTCAGTTTCCCTATCCACCAAAGGAGGGTGGCTGCAAAAGCTCCATGGGGTCCCTTCCAGCCCTGACCCTCTGTGTGAGGGCCTGGGTCCAGGCCAGCTCTCCTGTGACCCACATGAGTCTGTCCTCTCCTGTTATCCTGCAGGGAGGGCAACTGTCCTGTGGCCAACCTAACAGAGAGCCAGGGGCTTTGGGCTCCTATTCCAGCTGTGCTTCTCCTGGGGTCTGAGCTCCCATCACCACTTTGGGGCCCCACCATCTGTGTGTTCCCAGGGTCCCTGTGAAGGGGCCTTAGCTGAAAGTGCTCCGCTTATGACACAGGATGGAAGACGGTTCTGCACCTAGTCAGTGCTCTGCTCAGAACATCCCTCTGCACAGATTGGCACTGCACATCTTTGCTGCAACATATCACAGACAGGGCAGGAGGCAAACACAAATTAAGAGGGTAGGGTGGCAATGATCTAGATCATCTGCACTGGTGGTCTTCAACGCTTAACCAGAACCCCATGCAACAAATAGGTTTCCCATGACCATTTAGTATGTACGTGCGATGCACACAGATACTCAACCCATGTATAACAGAAACAAAAGTATTATGAGGCAATGTCCTTACCTAGTGTGGAGGCTTGTTTCCTGTTCTAATCTGTGCTCTCCTACCTCATCCTGCTCTGTGAAGCATGCTGGTTGTGACCCACTGCCCTGACTCCGTGACCACTAATGGGTCACAGACCGCGCTTTGATGAACACTGTGTGGCGAGGTCAGGCGGATCTGGTGTGATGAGTGTGGGAGCGTCTGTCTCTTCCAATGCATGTTAGCTGGAGAAGCTTTGCTCCTGGCACATCTTTGGTCTGGCTGCTGCAGACCCAGGACATTTCACGGGGCAGCAGGCCAGCAAAGCAGAGTCCTTTGCCTGTGGGAGTCGGGCTCCTGCCTCCCTGGGCCTCTCTGCTTCCCTAGTGCTCTCCACCATTTCTGAGTATCTTAGGATCCCTGGATTTACCCCAACCCTTGGCCATGAATAGTGCCTCTGGCACTGCAGCACCCAGGGCTTGGTCCCAGGAAGAGCCCATAGGACCCTGAATGTGGGGTCTCGGAGAAGGTAGATGGTGGCATGGCGGTGGCCCAGGCTGCTGGCTACAGAAGTGTCCCAGATAGGCACAAGCGCTGGTGGCTGGCCGGCTCATGCAGAGTGCACCCTGGGCAGTGTTCCATTAAGTCCACAAATACTTGTTTAGCAGCCTCTGTGTTTCCACACTGGGGGAGATGTTAAGGCTGCAGAAATGGCAGTGTTGCCTGCCATGATGGTTTACCCAGCTTCCTCTAGAAGTTCTGCCCAGGGCTAACAAGTCAACGCAGAGATGAGGGGACCCAGTCCTGGGTCTGCCGGAGCTAGTGGTCTTGGGGAGGGAAAGGTGCATTTGACAGATGGTGAAATGCCTTGTGGCCTGGGGAGGACTTGGTCCAGACTGGGAGCCAGAGAAGGTGGAGCCTGCGCAGAGCTGCTCCCTCTTCCCTTTGGAAGAATGACTGAGAAGCATAACTGAAGATGTGTAAATAAGACCAGTGGAGCTCTGCCAGGATGGGGAGGTGGGGGTCTGCCAGAGGGGTGGCTTAATGCTTCTCAGTTTGGGGGGTGGGTTGTATGGGCAGACTGGGAACAGACACCAGGTTTGAGTTATATCCCTGGCCCTTCTAGGGCCTCTGATCTTTCGCTGGTCTGAGGCTGGACAAGTTCTTGGGTCAAAGGCCAGGTATTAGCAGGGTATTAGCAGGGTGTTAGCAGCGTGTTAGCAGGGTGTTAGCAGGAGGGGCCAGGCCTCCCTTCTCCCTGACACCAAGCCTGGGCCAAGTTCTCATGGTTCTCCTGGCCAGCCAGCCTCAGCACTCAGGCCTGGGATAGCCCAATTCACCCAGAGAGTGAGGGGGTCGCACCCGCCTCCCGGGATCCACTCTAGGCAGGGTTTACAGAGGCAGGAGTTGTAAAGTATATTGAAATAACATCTCAAACAGGGATACTGGGCCATAGACTGAGTGCTTCTGATGCAGAAATGGCTTCACTTAGGAGCCCTGATTTACAGCAGCATCAAGGAGCCCCACAGCCTGGCTCTTTGCTGGAGGAGGCTTTTGAGGCTGATCCCTCCACCCAGGCCTGCCGGCTCCCCTTCTGCACTTGAGAAATGCAGAAAGATGACAACGTGCCTTCACCTTGACCCACCTCACTCCACCACAATCAGGGGGTTCATCTCTCACCATCCCCACCCCACATCTGCTCTTCCCCACTCCTTCTCCTGGGTACTTGGCCCCTGAGGCAGGTTATATAGTTTCTCTGTGCCTCATTTTCCTCATCTGCAGAGTAGTAGTTGTTGTTGTTAGGTGCCATCGAGTCAGTATCTGACTCATAGAGACCCTACATACAACAGGCAGAACATTATTGTCAGTGCTTCTCTGCTGTTCATAGTGTTTTCAATGGCAGATTGATTTTTGGGAGAGGTTCGTCTCCCAAGCCTATAGCCCTTGGTGTTCCCAGGTGGTCTCCCATCCAAGTACTAACCAGGCTCGACCCTGCTTAGCTTCCGAGATCTGATGGGATCGGACACCACAGGGTAGACATGCTAATAATATCACTGACCTCATAGTGGGGTTTCTGGGGATGAAATGGCAGAATGCTGAGAGAGTGCTTGGTAGAATACACTAGGTATCTGTAGTACCAAGAGCAGGAGCTATTCATAGTAATAATACAATAATTCTCACATCAGTCTAGCCCCCACCTTCCTCTACCAGACCCCAAACTCCATAAGGTCTGGAGCCCTCTTCCCCATCAGACCAAAGGCATCTGCCCCACCATCTTCTCTCTGTCCTTCCTTGCCTTCCTGTGACCTACATGCCCCCACTATTTAAATCCCAGAGGGTAAGGTGGCTGTGGCTCCTCCCAACCCCCAGAGGCCTCAGATCACCTTACCAGGCTGCCCCATTCTGGGACTCAAGATGGTGGGACAGGATCTAACAAAACAAAACACAGGGGCCCAGAGCATCCACAACCCAGGGAAAGACTTCATGGCCTGTCTGTTCCTCCCCTAGCTGAGAAGTTTTGGTTCAGGCCGTAAGAATCAGTGTCCTGTTCCCTTGGAGGCGGGTATGTGACTATGGCTCCTCAAGGGAAAGATGTTACCTGCGGGAGGTGAGCAGAGGAAGCTGATGTTAGAGGGTCCCTCTGGGGCATCAGCTGGCTTCCCTGGGGGGCTCAGCTAACTCACACCAAAAGCCCTAGAACCCACTCATTAGCCAGGAGGTGCCTCCTCTCCTCTGCTTTCCAAGAGCAGAGCCCGGACCTTATCAGGGACCACCCCTCACTGCTCTGCTCACAGCCGGAATCTGTTCCTTCTTTCAGGCACATGGGCAAGTGAATCCTTGCCCCAAATTTAGAAATGACATAACAGAAAAACTCCTGGGGATTCTGTTAGAAAAGGCGTCTGCGCAATAGAATGACATAATCACCACCACTGCCAATAATCAGCATCACCTGTATGGCACTTACTGTGTCCCAAGCATTACTCCACATTCTTTGTAAATATAAGCTCACTTCAACCTCACAAGGATCTTAGAAAGTAGGTGCTGTTACCAACCTTGTTTAAGAGCCGAGGCACAGAAAGGCTAAGCCACTTGTCCAAAGTCAAGCAGCAAGGTCGGGATCTACACACTTCATCCTAAATGTGTGGGCGCATCTCTCAGCTTACAAATGGGCTGATTTGGTCCAGCCTTGACCCCTGTGTTCCCAGTGTTTCTCCTTGAGAACACCTGATACTCATCTTTATCTGTATAAGTCCTAATAACCTTCAAGGTCAAGGCCTATCTGTGACCCTAGGGTTTCTATAGACCCCCTGAACCTCACCCAGTGGGACCATCCAGACTCCACCTGCAGTTCTCCATGTGAAGGGCAGTGTGGCACCCTTGGCCCTTCCACCATCACCCCCATTGTGACTCCTTCTCTGAAGCCCCGTGGCTCTGCTTTCTTGACTAGTAGTGCTTTCTGGCCCTTATGCAGTATGTCTGAGAGAGCCAGGACATCACTTCTGCCAACCAGATGTCAGCACCTTGGGGCTGATTTGCTGTGTCCTCTGCTTCATTGGAATCCTCAAAAGGCTGGATATGTGGTAGACCCACAGAGGCCACTGCCCTGGGAACCATGAGTCACGGCCCCTGTACCACCTGCTTCTACAGCACACAGCACCCCTATCCCAAGTCCTTGAGGGTGTGCAACTGGGCTCCCTGCTCAGAATGGACCCATGTCCTGGAAAAAGGGCCGTGAGGCATGCAGATGGGGCTGGGGGCTGGTAGGGGAAGTGAGGGTCACAGAGGCACTTGGCCATTCGGTAGTGATTATGCTTCATGGCATCAGGAATTTTGGGGCTGGGCCAAATTTGGAATCACTCAGATGGTGTCTTGACGTGGTCAGGAGTCTGAGAAATCTCCATTCAAAGGAGAGCTCAGGGTACCAGCAGTTGGGGAGGGTGTGTGTGTGTGTGTATGTGTGTATGACAGAGAGAGAGAGAGAGAGAGAGAGAGAGAGAGAGAGAGAGAGAGGATATGAATGAATGAGGGAGGGACCTGTTCCAGTTCTCTCCTCCACATGACCGGCTGGGATGCCCCTGGCCTGCCACCTGCTTGTCCCTCCACAGTAACTTACCATCCTGACCATAAGTGTTGGGCTCCTGTGAATGACTCTCTGGTAGTGGCAAGCAGATGGTCCCACTCAGGTCATTTCCACCTCCCTTGTGGTCTGGTCCTGGCAGCCCTGGCTCTGTGCCTCTGGCCCAGCCTCCCATCACATTCTTCTTGGTGGCAGCAAGGCACTGGTCTTGGGGCAGGAGGGCCTGGCAAGTTTGCAGGACCCTTGACCAGGGCCTGTGCAGTCAGGCTGCCGAAGTATTGGACAGGAGAGCTGGCCACCCAACCTGGGCCCCTGTGTGGGAAAGAGCCTGGGAGGCCACCTGATGCTCCTCTTAGCCACGTCAGACCCCAATTTAGTGCCACAAGACCAATTCTAGGCCCACCAGCCCAGGAGCCCTTTCTGGGTGGAGTAGGTGGAGCTTGAGAAGAGCATGTGGTTGACAGTGAGAGTCAAGGTGGCCCATCACCAACCGCATGCTTGCCATGCTTGCCACTCCACGGAGCACATGCTCCCTGTTATTATCATTAACATTCCCTTGCTCTTTGTTATCTCTCTTCTTTTTTTTTTTTATGCTGCATATTTTTTTATTAGAAATTTTTAATGTACATCATAATGTGATTCATTTTGATATGCTTTTCGTTGTGACAATTTTCATATATGCCATTTGATAAGCATTATACATATAGGTTACCCCTTACCCTCCTCTATGTTTCCCCCCTCTCCCCTTCCTATCTAAGTTTCCCATCCAAGTCTTCTCTATCTTTTACTATATAGTATTTTTCTATATGTCCTTGGGCTCCATTTCTGTTTAAGATAGAAACTTTTCCTGTAGTGGTCTTTGTTTCTATCTTGTTAGAACAATTACATGCGATTTTTAGTCCATTTGTATTGACCTCATTCTTATCTTCCCTCCCCCCTTTTAATGTGATCTGACCTTTGAATAGGATTTTTCCTTCTTGTAATTTTGAGTCAGCTCTGTCATATGAGTGAGAACATGTGTTGTTTCTTTCTGAGCTTGTGTTCGTTCACTTAAAATAATTTTCTCTAATTCCATCCATTTTGCTGCGAATGACCCTATTTCATTTTTCTTGATTGCTGAATAATATTCCATTGTGTATATATACCATAGTTTTTTTATCCATTCTTCTGTTGAAGGGCACTTTGGTTGATTCCATATCTTTGCTATTGTGAAAAGCGCTGCAT
>VMDO01021862.1:0-34566 GCA_007922755.1 Pedetes capensis | reverse complement strand
CTAAGCAGGGTCGGGCCTGGTTAGTACCTGGATGGGAGACCGCCTGGGAACACCAGAAGCTGTAGGCTGGGAGAAGGACCTGGCAACCCCCTCCCAAAAATCAATCTGCCATTGAAAACCCTATGAACAGCAGAGAAGCACTGACAATAGTGTTTCCCCTGTTGTACAGAGGGTCACTATGAGTCGGATACCGACTCGACGGCACCTAACAACAACAACAACAATGGGTCAACTAATGCAGGCTGGATATTGGGTAAAGGGCTCTGCTACTTTCAGCTGAGTTGACTCATGTGTCTGGAGGTGAGTTTGGGTTTGGGAAATAGAAACATTTCTCACCTGGGGTGGGTCAGCTTTACTACACATCTCTCCTCCTTTTCCTTGTCCAGTTAGCTAGTTCAGGTATATTTTTCTCTGTTTTTGCAGATGACTCTTTGCTATTTCCTGGCCTAAGTGGCTCTTTGGCAACTCTAATTCTCAAGTATGCCTCATATCCACTTATGAGAACAATGGAATTGATATCCTAATGTTTCAATCTAAAATCTTCCTTGAGGCCTTCAAGTCACAGAGTGAGGTCATATTAGGCAAGGGTGATTGCATATACCTGCTGCAACTATCTGGAAAATAAGAAAATGGGAAAGAGGGAAAAATGGTGTTGTGCCACATTAATGACATACTGAGTCTTTAAGTTAGTTAATTTTGTTAATTTAGTTCCTTTTCTTGAGGATAGAAGGAATGAGGGGATGGTTCTTGATAGCTGCTTACACAGAACAATATTTTTAATGAAATGATCGGTGTAGTCACTTGAATCTGATATTTGATAAAAAGACTCTACATGGCTTGTCTACAGCTTTTCTTTCTCTTTTTCTGTTTCTTTGCTATATCCGTAATTTCTCAGTTTTTTCTTTGCTCCATGCTTTATTGGAAATCTCGAACAATATTTGAAAGAACTGATTATTCATTACCTTTGTTGTTGCTGACTCTACCGTCAAATTCTAAGCCAGGGACCAATCTCCAGCTGTTGGTGGACTTAATCTTGATGCTATGCTGTCTTTCAAGTCCACTCCAAATTGACTTATCAACACTGATTTGCACGATACATAGCCTGTACTCCATTTGGGATGGCCCCTCAGTGCTTCCCACATATTAATCCTGGATACATGCCTTTTCTTCAAGATTCCTATCAAAAGTTCTCTTAACTTTTCTGTCCACTGTTAATATTTATTAATTCCTGAAGGCCCCATCTCCAATCCCATATTCTTATGATTCTATCATAAAGAACATAAACTTTTTCATTAGCCAATTATATCTTCCCTCTTTGGATTTCTGTTGTTACCTGTTTAGCTAATTCCAATGATGCATTATTCCCCTGATGCCTTACATTTTTCTGTCAATTTCTTTTATGCATTGCTTTCCTATCCCACCATAGCTTATTTATTCCTTCATCAGAGGCATCAAATCTTGTGAGCCTTTTAAGTTCCCCAAGAACTAGAACTAGTGCCATTTACATAGTAGGTGCTTAATAAATACACATTATCTGCTTCAAGTGTTCTTATTAGAATATCAAAATGATGAGTTTCCTCAAATAAGAAGGCTATCTGTCATCATCCTATGATTTATTCTACTTCTTACTCAAGTTCTAGTACTCAATCTTTATCCTTTTTTCCTAGGGATCATTTTTCACTATAAGGGCAATTTCTGGGAGTGGGATACTTTTCTTTCACTCAGCCATACATTTCTCTGTGGGTCTGGTAGAATATGGATGATCCAAATAACTTCTTCCTAATGTGATTTATATGAAATAGAAGCATTTTCTATTTTCCCCTTATGTGTTCTTATTTTGAATTGCAAATATTCAGTTTCATATATATTTAAAAGTTATTTTGACAGTATGTAATGTAGATTTAAAGCATTCTGAACTTGGCTGTTTTCCCTTGATCAATTCTTTTTTTAGTAGAAACACTGTAAATACACCAACAAGTAGCAGAACATACAGTATATTGAACAGCCAAGGACAATCTGTTATGATGTTCTGTGTATTGAAGACTAGTTTGTTTATACCACCAGGAGGGATTCATTTTTAGTATTTGGATTTGATGGATTTAGTGAGAATGATATAATTTGCTTCACTAGACAACAATGCCGAGCAGAAAGATATGCATTACTCTTTATTCAGGGCTAACAGGAAAGAAATGTTATGATAGAAAAAGTTAAGGTAGTCAAAGAGGCAATATTCCTAGCATTAACAGATACATGTTCAACTATAATGTCTAGAAGTTGAATAGCAGTTCATTCCATTCAAATAAGTCAATGCAGTAGACCAGGAACTTGTTTCATTATAGAAGTGAAGTTATTAGCTGTTTTATTTAGAAACCATGAAACTGAGGAATAGTCCCTAGAGAATAACTAATGTGAGTTATAATCTTCTTGACTGATTCTCCAAAACGAGAATTGAACCGTGCAAAGTATCACAAATAATTTCTGCATTGCCAAACTGAGAGGAAATAAAACCTTGGGACTTCTTTTTCTTGTTATTTTTGTCATTCTCTCTCTTCCTTCTTTTCTTTCTGTGTCTTCCTTCCTCTCTATCTTTAGCTCATTATTTTTCCTTCTGTTCCTCTCAATTTTTATATCAGAGAGTAAATAGGCCTTAGAATAAGATAATTGATTTAATGCTACTAGTCTAATGAGAAGGACAAAACTAAGTGTGTTGAATTTGTGACTATGCTAATGGTATGGGAAAAGAAGGAACATTCAGAATCAAAGATGAGAAAAACCAAGTATAGTCAATATTCATTAAGATGTACTTTTTAAAGAAGAAGCTATTGCAATGTATGAGTTCATGCTTTTAAAGCATCTGTAATCAAATGAAAGTTTTAAAAGGCTATATGTTGTAAATCATGAGGAAAAAGCAAGTGATGGTTTGAGGTAATATCTGTTAAGGACAAATTAAGTGTTATGGAGTGAAGTGTGGATGAGGGAGACAACCACAATTTCCTGGGGTTGTCAAAAGATGGCAGAATGAAACTGCATTTGGGGTAACACTTATAGTATGATAAGAGACAAACTATAGCTGGAGCTGAGTTTGAGGAAAGGATCTGAGGTAGCACTGTTCCAGACATGTGAATAGGTATGGTTAGCCCCAGTACAAGGATCTCAAATGGCAGGTAACCATGGGGAAATGATCAGTGATTGTTTTTTGAAGCACCCTTAAAGCTAGAGTGGAAGCATGGGTCATGCACAGTATATATTTGAGAACTATTGATAGTAACCATAGGAAAGAAAGACATGTGGACAGGGATTGAGAGGTCATGGCTACGGGTGGGAATATGGATGTGGGGAGTTGCCTAGACTCAGAGAAGGGTAGAAAGAGATGTATTTTGACACCTGGCACATCAGAAGAATGAAGATATTAGTGAAAAATATTTTTAAAAGCCAAGGGTCAAAGACAAAGGTGATAGTTTTGAGTTGTGATAGATTTGATTCTAGGAAGTGATGGATTTAAAGTTTTGAAGACTGTGCAATAGCCAAGTGAGAATACCATTAATTAGTATGAAATCCAGAGTGGGAGTTTATGGGTGAGAACTAAGCTAAAGTTGTGAACATGCATATTTGCCACCTGATGATGTTGATGAATCCATTAAAAAATGCTGATATTTTCCAAAAAGGAAGTGTGTTTACAGAGTTTAGCATATCTGCAATGAGCACATAGTAGGAGAGTGGGGGAAACATCAAAGAGGGAAGGGACAGATTGAAGAACTGGAGGACCCAGGCAGTGTTTGGAATGGAATAAAAGGTATCTGAGAACCAATGGAGGTACTGAGACTTTAAGGGCATCTGAGTCATTTTGAGAATAACAGGGAATAAAACAGGGATCTCCTGAGATGAAGAACAAAAGGATACCTAAATATCCTTTGAAGAGATCATAACTTTATCTGTAGAGTTCCATTTCTGAGAAGGAATGAGCTAGCTTTTTCTTATTATTTTTTCATTAATGCAAATAGGGGGTGAAACAAAAATTGGAAAACAATGTCCTCACAACTGCCACTCCTGGAGAAAGAGGTTTCATACTGTCACTTGCTAACCTGTTCTGATACTCTGTGGCACTTGTTACCCGGGGGGGTTCTTTTTCAAATCATTATCCATGATCCCCATTGAGCTCATCTAAGCTATATTTTCTCTGTTTTCCCTTTGGTTACCCTTAGGGGACATGAAGAACATATGGCAGGTATCTCTCAAGTAATATTCTGTATTTTTGAAATAGGTATTACACAAAATTTTTCCTTGCTAGCCTTCTACTCTTCAGGCTAAATAATACTAAGAAATGTATCCTTTCTATATGGACATTTCTGCCTAGAACAATGGCTCAGACTAAGTAAAAAATCAGCTCCTAGGATTTGGATAAAATTTTATTGAAGTCAGTGGTTTATATCAATGAGTAATACTGAAGTCAAGTTTGCCTGTTAGGTAGAAATTCAGGAATGAAATGATGATGACTCCTTTGGGAACAACTTTCTGTGTATTATTTATATCCTGAGAGCACTTATCAAAACTAATAGGTTTGTAGTAAATCTTTCAAAAAAATAAAACTTGTGGGAAAAGGTGAAGAAAAGTAGCTTTCCTTTCTTATTCTCAATGTTTGGCAGATACCAACTCAAGTTATGTTTGAATGAAAGCATGGATCAAAAATACATACTAATATTTGAAATCAGCAATATTATTTATAAGCATTGTTAAGAATCAAGGCCAGACTGTTAAGCTATTTATTATGAATACTATGTTTTATTTCTTTAATAAATTCAAAAATACTCAGTGGCATTAAAAGCTCTGAGACAGAGCTGGCCCATGCCTATAATCCTAGCTTCTCAGGAAGCTGAGGAAGGAAGATCACAGGTTTGCTACCAAAGAAACCTGGGCCACTTAGTGAGACTTTGTCTCAAAATAAAAATGAGGAAAGGGGCTTGGAGTATAACTCAGTGTTAGAGCATTTGCCTAACACACGGAAGGGTGTGGGGTCAGCTGCCTAGTACTGAAAATGAAAAACAAAAAGAAACAAACAAACAAAAAACAAAGAGTTTTGCAAGAATTCGCTTTCTAATGAACACTGCTTCTGCTTCCTCTAGAAGTCATGTCATCATTTATCTTGTTATCTTAGTGAAGGTTACCAAAAGACTTTGGACTTTGGATGTGATTTTATCAGCAAATATTTGTTGTAGGCCAACAAAGTGTTTGGCCCTGTATTCTAGTGGGAGGTTAAGTAAACACAAAATCAAAAACTATTAAAGTTAATAAAGCTTCTGATTTAACCTGAAACAGAAATTCTCTAAACAGCATGGTTAAAAGTGAATGTTTATATAGCATTAATCTTTTGCTAGGTACTGTTATAAGCCTTTCTTTCTCATTGTTAATACATTAGTTCTTTTAGTATAACTCACTGAATTATAAAGTACTGCCATCCTCATTTTGTACTTGAGGAAACTTAAAAATTGCCTAAAATCATACACATAGTAAGAAACAGAGCTAGGATTTGGACTTGGGTGTGGATTCTATGTTTTTAATACATATCCCATGAACGAGGCCTGCAAGGCTCTCCTTATGTACATTAAGGATGAGAAGTTTCCTAGCTGTCACTAGGAAATTCCTCCCCCTATTGAAATGGAATCTACCTCCTCATAACCCTTTACTCTCTGGTGGAAGTTAGAGTTTCTTTATTGAGCCCAGCCAGAGCCTGAACACAGCTTTCAAACTCCTCCACAAATATTTTTCTTCAGGATTAATATTCTCTTTTTCAACTGTTATGTGTGACATTTGTATTGTCAAATTAGCTTTGCAAAAGTTATCTATTCAAGAAAGGCTATGATTAGTTCACATAAATATATACAAGAGACAAATCTATGCTCCCACATTTTGTGACATCAATAGAATTGATAAACATACCCTTCATGTCATTATTTGAGTGATAGACAAACAGGTTAGGGTAGTACAGAGACTTGATCCCTGTAGCACACCCCTGTACATTTCCACTCCTTTGAGGATTTCCCAAATCTTTGGGACTCATCTTTTCATCCTGGTTACAATATTGATTGAAAATTAGCATGTTTATAACAAGATTCCCTATGACAGAATTTTTTTCTAGGATGTCATAAACAATTAATTTTGGATGACAGTATATTTTGATGTGAAGGTGGATTTTGGATTTGAAATTGTTGTTGTTAGGTGCTATCAAGTCGCATCCAACTCATAGCAATCCATACTAAAGGCTGTATTCTTTGATCTTCATCAGTAAATGTTTCAAATCTCTTCACTTTCAGAAAGCAGAGTTGTGTCATATACATAATGCAAGTTGTTAATGAGTCTTCCTCCAATCATGATGCTGCATTTCTCTTCATAAAGTCCAGATTTTCAGATTATTTGCTCAATATAGATTTAGAAGAAGTATAGTGAAAGAATACAGCCCTGCCACACAACTTCATAACTTTAGACCAGGCAGTGTTTCCTTGTTCTGTTTGAAGGATTTCCTCCTGGTCCATGTACAGATCCACATCATTCTAATTAAGTGCTCTGGTATTCTCATTCTTCTTAACGCTATCGATAATGTGTTAGGATCCACACAGTCAAATGCCTCTTCATAGTCAATAAAACATAGATAGACATCTTTCTGGTATTTTCTGCTTTGGGCTAATATGTACTTGACATCAGCAATGATGTCCCTAGTTCCATGCCTTCTTCTGAATCCAGCTTGATTTTTCAGGAGTTCTCTGTCTGTGTACTGCAGCAGTAACTTTGAATAATGTTTAGCAAAATTTTGCTTGCATGTGATATTAATGATATTGTTTGATAATTTCCACATTCAGTTGGATCCCTTTTCTTGACAATAGGCACAAATATGGATCTCTTCCTGTCAGTTGGCCAGGTTGCTATTTTCCATATCTCTTGGTTTAACAAATTAGCATCTCCCATCCTGCATCTGTTTGTTGAAACATCTCTATTGGTATTCAATAAATTCCTGGAGTCTTGTGTTTCACCAATTCCTTCAAGGCAGCTTCCACTTCATCCTTCAGTACCATTGGTTCTTGATGATATGCACCCTTTTAAAATGGTTTGTCATCTACCAATTCTTTTTATTATGACTCTGTGTACTCCCTCCATCTTCTTTTGATGTTTCCTGTGTCATTTAATATGTCCCTGTAGAATCTTTCACTATTGCCAGTCAAGACTTGAATTTTTCCTTCAATTCCTTAACCTTGAGAAAAACAGAGTGTGTTCTCTTTTGGTTTTCTATCTCTAGCTCTTTGTACATGTCATTATAATGTTTGATTTTGTCTTATCCAGCTGCCCTTTGAATTCTTGTGTTTAGTTCCTTAACTTTATTATGTCTTCCTTTTACTTTAGCTGTTCAACGTTCAAAAGCATATTTCAGAGTCTCTTTTGACATGGAATTTGGTCTTTTCTTTTGTCCTGACTTTTTAATAAGTTTTTGCTATCCTCATGAATGATGTCTTCCATGTCATGCCACAACTTGTCTGGTCTTGGATTATTAGTGTCTAATGCATCAAACCTGTTCTTGAGTGGTCTTTGAACTCAGGTGCTATATACTCAAGGTCATATCTTGGCTCTTATACACTTGTTCTAATTTTCTTTGGTTTCAGTTTAAACCTGCATATAAGCAGTTGATGGTCTGATCCACAATCAGCACCTGGTCTTGTTCTTACAGTTGATATTGAGTTTCTCCAACATCTTTTTCCAAAAAATAGTCAATTTGTTTCCTGTATGTTCCATCTGGTGAACTACATGTGTATTGTTGCTGTTTATGTTGGCAAAAAAAAAAAATGTAATTGCAATGAAAAGGTCATTAGTCTGACAAAATTCTATCATGTGATCTCCAGCATCACATCTGTGGCCAAAGACATAATTTCCAACTATTGAGCCTTTTTCTTTGTTTCCAACTTTGCATTACAGTCACCAGTAATTACCTGTACATCCTGATTATACGTTCAATCTATTTCAGATGCAGAAGCTGGTAAAAATCTTCCCTATTCTCGTTTGTGGCCTCAGTTCTAAGTGGATAAATTTGAATGATATTCATATTAACTGGCCTTCCTTTGAGGCCTATGGATGTTATTCTATCACTCACAGCAGTGTACTTCACGACAGACTTTGAGATGTCTTTTTTGATGATGAATGCAGCCCCATTTCTCTTTAGTCTGTCATTCCTGGCACAGAAGTCCATATGATTATTGTTGTTTTTGTTAGGTGCCATCAAGTTGGTATCTGACTTATAGCCACCTTACATACAACCAGTGAAACACTATTGTTACTGCTTCTCTGTTATTCATAAGGTTTTCAATGGCTGATTGTTTTGGGGGTGTGCCAAGTCCTTCTACCAAGCCTATGGTACCTGGTGTTCCCAGGTAGTCTTTCATCCAAGTACTAACTAGGGACAACCCTGCTTAGCTTCCAAGATCTGAAGGGATCAGATGCCACAGTGGTATGGCTGCAGGACTGGACCATATGATTATCTGATTCAAAATAGCCCATGACAGTCCCTTTTAGCTCACTGATGCCTAGGATATTGATGTTTATGTACTCTATGTCTATTTTGATGATTTCTAATTTCTCTACATTCATACTACTTACATTCCAAGTTCCAATTATTAATGAATGTTTACAGTTGTTTCTCCTCATTTTGAGTCATCTGTGTCAGCAAATGGAGGTCCCTAGGGTTTTACTCCATTCCCATCATTAAGGTCAACTTTATTTTGAAAAGGCAACTCTTCCCTAGTCATCTTTTGAGTGCCTTCCAACCTAGGGGACTCATTTTCTGATCACTATATTTGACAGTGTTTCTCTACTATTTATAGGGTTTGCAGTGGTTAATTTTTTGGTGGAATGGGCTACCTCGTCCTCCTCCCTAGTCTGTCTTAGTCTGGAAACTCAGCTGAAACCTGTCTACCATTGGTGACCCTGATGGTATCTGTAATACCAGTAGCATAGCTTTCAGCATCACAGCAACATCCAAGCCCCCACAGTAAAGCCAAACTGACAGATACATTGGGGGCAGGGATTTAAAATATGTCCTAGTAAATCTTTGTGATTGTGGGACAATTTAATTTCCAAAGTTTAGTCTCCTAGTCTATCAGGTACAGCAATAGTTACCATACCCCTTTTCAAGGATGGTTGTCAGGGTTAAAAATGATATATATGTAAAATTCTTAATACATGATAAGTGTTCAATTATATTGCCAGTGGAGTGTTGTTGTTTAATAATTAGCTTTCAGTGGTGGGGAGAAAGCTTTAGTTTGTGTCATTTGTTGATTTCTGTGGTGTAAACATTCCTATCAAAGCTAATTTCATGTCACATAATAGAACGGCAGAGTTGGGAAGCAAATATATATAACCAAACTGCAATTGGGAGCCAGTGGCAGTGATCTCCAGTGTAAGCCCATGGTGGCCCTTGCTCCCCTCCTATTCCCAGTCACATGTGAGATTTACAGTGTTAACATATGAGCAAAAAGATGCACAGAAAATAAAAGATTTCTATTAGAGATAACTTCTATCAGATATAGGTATTGCTTGAAAAGAGAAGTAATCATTTTAGTACCATTTGCAATGACAGAATTCTTTTGCTTGTTCTGGCATGGGGACACCAGTTATTCTTTCCAAATTTACTTGCTTTTTGTTTCCCTTTACCTCTGTGTCACTCTCCCTCTTTAGTCCTCTCTCTTCCAACAAATGCTTTATATGGCAACAGTTACCAAGGAAAGTGACAGATTTTATGAGAAAGTCCAAGGCTCATGTAGAAAAATGAACACAAAATGCCTATGTTTTATGAAAAAGGGTAGCATCCAGCTAAGAATTGGGTATAAAAAGGAACTTGCCTGCCCAAAGAATATAGCATCAAAATTTTGGCATGGGACTTGCTTAATATTTGACTACTCTTTCCTTGTAAGGACAAATGTTTCAGTACATTTATTTTCAAATTTAAATCATCATTAATTTCTGATTTGTAGGCACATTTCTAGGAGGCTGCCTCCACTGGTTGTCAGTGAAAACCAAGCAGCTGTTGAGTAGGTATTGAAGAAAAGCTCCCTGGGTGCTGCCCTGCCCTCTCTTCTCCTGGCACAGGTGGAGATGTTTATGCACAATGAAGGAAATAAAGGATATGCATCCAGGTTCCTTTTTAGCTATCTCCTTAGAAAGCACTGTTTTTTGGACAATCCTCAAAGCATGACATAGCTGAGTCTTGGTATGGATACTCACACAGCATCAAATTTTGTTTTGCTGGTTGCTTCCTTCTGGCAATTCTTTGGCAGGTGGCATCAAATTCCTCTCTCAACAGCATTTCCAACTGTGGTTTCCCTTTGTATTTGCTAAATATTTAGGCATTGTAAGTTATGTGAGCAATGACTCCTTTTATACTTCACAGGTTGAAAAAATTTTGTTCCTTGACACTTGGCTGTCATTGATTTGGGGAAGTACTAATAGCTAGGTAGACAATTGGGATATATAATTCCCATTACTAGTAACATTTATATAACTTCTTCTCCATATTAAAAATTAAATACCTTATAAGTTGAAAACTTAATTATGGAATGTATTTGCTTTTGTGGTGTTTTATTGAATCCACTTTTTCAAATAGGTTTTATTTTTCAATTCTTGTTAATGTTGATTTTTAAACATATACCTTAAAGCAGTAATTTTTGAGCTAAAGGGCATTACCATGGAAACACCAGCAAAGGTAAGTAAAGATATACAAGAGTATGCCATACGTAGAACAGCTTAAATGCAGTTACTCCTCAACTGCTTTACAAAACGTTAATGAAAAGAGGAGTATGTAATTTTGATGTAAAACATCAAGCACTTCATAATTATCATCATCATACATCTTTATTCACCATTTTCCACCACTATTATTATTGTATTTTTATTGCTTGGATAAATTCAGTTTTAATAGAGAATAATGGCATGGAAATTATTTAATTACACTATGATGTAAACTTTATCAAGTCAGAAATCTTTTAGTCTTATGATAGAAATCCAGAATGGATCAATTGAAAGGCAATCCCAACCCTAAAGAAAGATTTTTTGCAAACTCCATCGATATGATCCAAAACTAGATAAAGCCTCTTTAAAAAATATCTGTAGCTAAGAACACCATCCCACCCTACCACCAATATTAGACTAACTGTGGTGTTCTTTAGTAGTGCTCTGGTCATTAAGAAATTAAATTACTAGAGGCTGGATTTGTCAAGAGACAGATTTTCACTTTGTTTTGTTTTAGCAACTGCTGGTTTCAGTCTTTTTCTTTTTCCTTTTATATACTTTTTCTTTCCCCAACCTTGGCCTGAAGGGTGACTTCCTGTGCATGTTCAGAATATGTGGCAAAGGGAACAAGCTCAATAATTTGTCTGCCACTCTTTGGATGTGACTATTGTGTCTCAGCAGCCAGGAGAACAGATAGACCCCCTATGAGCTGTTTGAAATGCAGCCTTAGTTGCCAAAGTTCAGTTTTTACTGTTGGCATTTCTGCCACCTGCTAAGGGTAATAACTGTCTAAAGGACAAATCCTCCTGTCTGTGATTTTTCTTTCTAGGCTTCATTGGAGAAAGACTGTGGAATGATTTATTCCTTTGTACATATGAAGCTACAATGTATTCTCAAGTGCAGAATTTTGGCCTCTGATACTTTGTGTTCTTAGGTTAATTCATTAACTTGCCTGGGGGAAAACAGGACAAGGAAGATGGATGAAGGTGTTATGAAAACAGAGATGCAAAGGATCTCAAAAAACCCCAACTACTACCTCTTCATCTCTGTTGCCGTCTGCTCCTGGAAAGTCCTTTACAGGAAACAGGGACTATTAATAGCTCTACTCGGTACCTGCTATTTTAAATGAGACCAGATCTTTCTCACTATATGGATATAATGGATAGCTTACCTGTATTCCTGTTGTTGTTGTTGTTGTTGTTAGGTGCCGTCGAGTCGGTATCTGACTCATAGTGACCCTCATAGGGTTTTCAATGGCTGACTATTTCAGAATTGCCTTGGGAGTGGATTGCCAGGCCCTTCTCCCATTTTTGCGGTGCTGGGAATTGAACTTGGGACCTCAGAGACTGCAGCGCAGTGCTCTACCCACTGAGCTAAATCCCAGCCCATATTCCCCTCAAAAGGAGACAGACACATAAGCACACATACCAATGGTTTTGTGCTCAAATGAGTGTGGGAAATTAGATAAAACAAAGCTCATTAGATCTTTCTATTGCAGGCCTTTTTGGAACCTTAAAAACTCATATTATGAATCTCTTGGAGAAACATGTAGTATGCAACATTCCTCAAATTTATTTGCCCATGGATTGTTTTTTCAAGGAGCATTTTGAGGGGCTAGAGATCTACATAACACTTTGGAGAGAATTGGGCTAAATTATTTTCATTACATTTTTGCAATTTAGCTTAAAAATTATCTTGTGTCTTGGGTAAATTGGCTTATTAGTTCAGGTGAAAAATTATATAGTTTTTTCAGGTTGTAAGTATAATTTTACAGCAACTTCTCAGAAGTTGTGATTCTAAAAAGATAGAAGAACATTATCTTATAAATACCTTATTTTCCTCCCCATCTCAATTACCTCCCAGCTCTTATAAAACCATGAATATAACTGGAAAGAGAAAAGCACAATAGTATAGGTATATCCTGCTATACGTGAATGGGTATGATAGTTATGCTGTATGCAAATAGTTGGTAGGTGGGTCTTATTCATGTCTTCATAAGAAAGTGTATCCAAAATGAACATATCTTGGATTTCTCTTTGTGTACATCTGAAGGTATTTTTCCTTTTCTATTAACGTGTTGAATTTGTCATGCTCATGGAGTCAACATAAACGTGAGTCACAACGTAATACACTAAAAATGCAACATTTTAAATATAACATTCTTCCTGCACCATATCACAAAGAATCAATGAAATGCAAAATGACATGCTTAAAGAGAGATTCTTATATTGGCATATTTAGAGCCCATGTGATGGGTACCAAGAGCTTCCTGAAAGGCTTCTTGTGTGCTGTCCCAGATCATTCTCTCAGTGTGTCAGCATGGATTCCAAGGGGAGAGGCTAGCCCTTGTGATTGCCATAATGTAGGGCACTCACATGATCATGCAGCATTTCCATTTTTGGAAACAATACTATTTGGTTTTAAGGGATCAAACATGAAGATTTGTTTTCATTCCCTTCCAAGTCAGTTAACTTCATAAAGAAAAAGCATTAGGGCTAAACTGGGTATAGTCATAACTGTACATACCCTAAATTGAGCTCTGTCAGAACATTCATTTTTCAGGAGGCTTTCAGATAATAATAACAAAAATTTGGATTATGAAACCAGTGAATTCATTGTTTGCTATGTTGTGAGTACTGCTGTCTGCTAGCACATGTATAGAAAAGTTGGCAGTGGGTACCATTCTGCAATCAGCTGGGAAGGCTTCCATGGGCACATGAAAGAGGCTGTCACATTTGTCACTTTTTTTTTTTTTTGGCTGATCAGAAGCCAAGTTTCTGAGTTGAGGCCAAACATGGAAGGTACTCAAATTGCTTTTCTGCCTAGAGTAGTCTCTGCTTCAGAAAGCAGAATCTGGAGAATATGCTCCAAATCAAAACTTACTTAGGTCCCTCATTAATCCAGATCTAGAACCAAGTGAATGAAGTTTCGACCTAGTTCTGGCAATGCGATATCAGTCTTGGATTCCATGGGATTGTGTGACTATACTTTTCCTTATCTTTGTCTGTGCTTTTGTGGGAAGATAAATGAGGCAGTGTCAGGGGTTAGTAGTTTGCTGACATGTGTAGCTGCAAATTATAATTTTAAAAAAAGTTTTCTTAGTTTAGTGTCCCATTGTAATTCAGTCTTTTATTTATGTTCAGCTTCCTTTTATTTTTCCTGTTCCTTTTATTTTTCCTGTTCCGTGTTATTGTTTTTTTTTTTCCAAATTCCGGAAGAGGAGGACAGTTCTGGGAAGAATTGTATGAATACCTTAAAAGCTCAAGTTCCAGTAATTTTAGAGGAATGCTTCTTGTTGAACTATGGATAGGTTTTCATTCCTTCCTTATGTAGCACGTCTGCAATTATACACTCAATAGAGAGAGCAGAAAGCTGTGTCTTCTATTAAGAAGATCCTTCTCAAGTCTGAGAATGTGGCTCAGTGGAAGACACCTACTTAACACACTTGAAACTCTGGGTTTGATCCCCAGTATCACAAAAAATAAAAATACAAATAAAAATAAAAATAAAAGTAAAAATAAAAATAAAATTAAAAAAGATCCTTCTCGAAAGAAAGTCCCCTTTTGTGGTTATTGCATCTCTACCTTTCCTGGAGATACAGATCTCTACAATATTCATGATTCATCCCAGCACTGCTTGAGGGAAGGACTTTGCCATATTTTTATAACACTAGCACCTCACCTCACTCAAGTAATATTTTCATGATTAAATAAGTCCAACAACTCTTAGAAATAATATAGCTAGAAAATGGACTTGTCTATGAGGGCTCAGACTGGTAAAAGTTTTAGAAGTAAATGTTAGAAAAAACTTGGGAGAAGCTGGAAAATAGAAACAATGAAAGAATGAAACTCAGATAAGTTTCCCCCAGTGCTTTACTTAGTGTGACTCTCCTGAGATGGTCCTAGTCATCTATTGCCATGTAACAAACCACCCTAAATTCAGTGGCTTGAAAGTGACAAGCATCTTACCATGTCATGGATTCTGTGAGTCATTATTTGGATAAGGCGTGACAGGGATGGCTTTTCTTGGTTTTCTGTCTGGGGACTTAATTGGGAATACTTAAAGAGCTGAGAGTGACCTAGAGGGCCACAAGCTGGAGTTATCTGTGAGTGTCTTTATTCATGGTGTTCAGAGCCTAGAATGGGATGATTTGAATGCTGAACTTAGCTGAGACTATCTGCATCCTTTTTCCATATGGCTCAGTCTTTTCCTGTGTGGTGTCTGGGCTTCTAAGAAAGGAGTCATGAGAAGAAGGATCTGAAAGGGAGCATTCTAAGAGGCTTATGCAGAAACTGCTTTGTCTTCTCTGACCTCCTTTTACAACATTTCATTGGTTACAAGTGAGCCGCTCGGGCCAACCAGATACAAGAAGAAAGAGGATTAGACTCCACTTCTTGATGGACAAGAGGCAAGGTCACATTATAAAAGAGTAAGTTGTCTGGGATATGTGATGTCTAAATTAAAAAAATACATTCTCAACAAACAGTTTGGTTATCTTGCAAAAGAGTGAAGTGAGTGTATCTTCATAAAATTTAATTGAAAAATGCATCAGATATTTCATCATGCTAATGTAAGATAGATCACTGTAAAGTGTTCTACGTTCGAAACAATGTCTTCTTTCTCTTTCTAAAACTGTTGTAAGAAAATATGCGTGAAACAATTAATATACTGTTCATCTGTATAGCTTGTTTAATAGTAATCATTATTGAATAAATGTTATTAGAATAACCTGATAGAAGAAAAGGTAAGAAATAAATGGGAACATAAAGGGAGGAGAATTTAATGAGTAATCCAGAATCAGAAATAGTATGTCAGAGCAGAGTTGTTGTTGTTAGATGACATTAAGTCAAGTGCAACTCATAGTGACCCTTTGTACAACAGAATGAAACACTCCCTGACACTGTACCATGTCAAGCACTATGTTAGTGCTTTTCTACTTTTCTCTATTCTCTACTATTCTCTATTCTCTACTATAGGATTTTTCAATGACTATTTTGGGGATTGTTTTGGGAATAGTTTGCCACATCCTTCTCCCATTTTTGTGGTGCTAAAGATTGAACCTAGGGCCTTAGCGAGCGTAGAGCAGCATCCTACCAAGTGAGCTAACCCCCAGCTCACTAGAGCAGAGTAGCATAACTAAATGATGTTCTAGAGTTTCTCAGCCCTCATTGCATAATAGAATAATTTACAGAATTAAAAACAATCCCCCCAAGAAAACTGTGGTACTCACACTCATCCCATAGATATACTCATTTAAATGATATATGGACTGAGCATCAATATGAAAAGGCTCCCAGGGTAATTCTTGTGCAGTTGGTTGTGAGGACCATTTCTCTAAACCTTCTGTAAATGTGTAAAAAGAAGAAATATTTAATCATAATGTTTAGTTGCCTTAGAAAATTCTTATCAATAAGATCTAAATGATAATCAAAGAAACAGTTATTTCCCTTTTCATTCTTCTACAGATAATCCAATAGTGGACACTGGGTGGTTCAAATTTGATGAGTGTGCCTGCAGACAAACCTACAGTTTCAATATTCAAAGCAAAACGCTGAAAGGAACCTTGTTTTCTTGATATTACTAATCCCATAATTACTCTATTTTTAATTTTTAATTATGTGAGATAAGTTTCCTTTTTGCTTCAACCAGATAATGGAATATTCTATAATTTGCAAGTAAAAGCATTTTAAATGTTCTTCTCTATAAGCACATTTCCTTGATTGCTGATCAGTCTGGTGGCCAGGTTCAATATGAAGTCGGCTAGGCCTGGGTTTGAATGCTGGCTCTGCTAACATTTAATTTTAATAGCTGTGTTATTTTCAATTATCTTTTTATCTCATTCCATCTCCAGAAATGGACAGAAATTAGAATGCCTGCTTTAGAAAATTGTTGTAGGAATAAAAACTATTCATTCTTTCATTCAGAAAACCTTTACTGAGCACATGATTATTCCAGATTGCATGCTGTACATGGAGGCATAGTAATGAATGACAACCACACTTAGAATTATTTGGGGAGAGAGAGACATTCTACAGGGAGATTAGCTCAGTTGGTAGAGTGTGCTCTGCACTCTCTGAGGCCCTGGGTTCAATCCCCAATCCACAAAAATGGGAGAAAGACTTGGAAATTCACTCCTAAAACAATCCCAAACATCAATGAGCCATTGAAAACCCTATGAATAGCAGAAAAGCACTGACATAGTGCTGGGCATGGCACAGTGTCAGGGTGTGTTTCATTTTGTTGTACACAAAATTTTGCTGTAAGTTGGACCAAACTCGACAACACCTAACATCAACACTATATATATATATAGGTATATATATATATATATGTATATATGTGTGTGTGTGTGTGTGTGTGTGTGTGTGTGTGTGTGTGTGTGTGTGTATTTCTGTTGAACATAGGGTCACTATGAGTCAGATCCAACTCAAGGGCACTTAACAACAACAAATACATATGTAGATAGAATATGTATATTTAAATCCAGATTCTACATATGAAGGCCTGGGATTTAGCTCAGTTGGTAGAGAGCTGCTCTGCAGTCTCTGAGGTCCTGAGTTTGATTCCCAGTGTCACAGAAGGACGTGGCAACCCACTCCCAAGGCAATCCGAAACAATCAGCCACTGAAAACCCTATAAGGGTTTCTATGCGTCGGACACAACTCAATGAAACCTAACAACAATAACAACAACAACATATGAGAGAAAACGTGCTATTTTGAGCAGCATTGCTCTTAAGACCGATGCAAATCTCCACTGTTTTGTCTTATTGGGATACTTGCAAGAAGCTATTTTATAGGCTATGTAACTGAAGGTTAGTTTATAACTAAGGCAATGGGTCAGCATTGAAAGGTAATATATAGTGCCAAGGCCAAATATCACTATTTTTCATTTTCAATTGAAAACCTGCTTACAATCTTTTTTTTCCTAGTTTCACTCCTGTTCACTGAGAATAATGTCTGTTTTCTAGTTTAATGAGTGCTGCTTGCATCAGAGAATTCATCCTTTGGCACTTGGACAACTTTGAAAAGAAAGGCTTCACAGGCAGATAATATTTTGTTCATCATGTTTTTTAATAGACTGTTTTAAAGAGCAGTTTTCGATTCACAATAATATTGAACAGAAAGTATAAAGCATTCTTATGTACCCTCCATGCTACTACACCTGTGTAACCTCCCATATTAGCAACTTTCTACAACAGACCTGTACATTTGTTACAATGGATGAGCCTATACTGACACATCATTATCACCCAAAGTGTGTAGTTCACATTAAAATTTAATTTATGAATTCTTGTACATTATGTGGGTTTGGGAAAATATATAATGTCATGTATCCACCGTTATAGTATCACACTGAATAGTTTCATTGGCCTAATAGTCCTCTGTGTTCTATCTGTTCATGTTTCCATCCTCTAAGTCCCCAGCAACCACTAATCTTTACTGGTCTTTTCCAGAATATAATATATTTGGAGCCATATAGTATGTATATTTCCTTTCCATGTTGGCTTTTTAAACTTGGAAGTATGCATCTAATTTTCCTCCATGTCTTTTCATGGCTTGGTAGCTAATTTCTTTTGAGTACTTAATAATATTCCATTGTGTAGATGTGCCATAGGTTGATTTTTTTTAATCCATTCACCTGTTGAAGGACATCTTTGTTACTTCTAAGTTTTAACAATTATGAATAAAGTTGGTATAATCAGCCAAGTGAAGGCTTTGTGTGTGTATAAGTTTTTGATTCCATTACTAGACTGTGTGGTAAGTGTGTCATTTTGTAAGAAACAGACAAACCCTCTTTCAAGTGGCTGCACCATTTTGCATTCCCACTGACAACAGATGAGAGATTCTGTTACTCCACATGCTCACTAGTATTTAATGTTATTAGTGCTCTGGATTTTGGACATTCTAATAGGTATATAGAAGTTTCTCATTGTTTTGATTTGCATTTCCCTAATGACACATGTATGAGTTGTCTTTTCATATGTTTATCATCTCTGTCTCTTCTTTGGTGAGAAATCTATTCAGCTCTTTGACCTATTTTTTAATTGAGTTGTTTATTTTCTTATTGTTGAATTTTAAGAGCTCTTTGTAGATCTTGGCTAAGGACTCTTTATTGAATATGTCTTTCCTAAATATCTCTCCCAATCTTTGGCTTGCTTTTCCGTTTTGACAGTAACATTATGCTTTTAACTGTAGAATTAGACAAAGGAATGGCAAAAGTCTTAGTAATCTTATTTAGAGAACACATTATCTTCTACTTTCTAGGTTTCATCTGAGGTAGAAGATTGACCCCACGTGACTTCCTCTGTCATAATAATTTCAATGAAATAAAATGAAAAAGACTCAGAAGTCTGAGCAAATTCATCAAAAGTTAGATCCATGAGACTCACAACTCACTTCTCTACCTAAAATAGGAGAAGCAAAAGCCAAATATGTAAAGGATTTACCTAAAACTATACCTTTGAGCTCTTTATTACTCCTATTGAGCCTATACTATGAATTTTTCCCCTCCACTTGAAGTTTTTAACAGTCTCGTTTAGATTGTTGAAGTACAAGTTCCTGCTGGGCATTTCTACATTTTTATTTTAAATATTTTCATACCCTGTTCCTTGTATTATTTCTTTTGGGGAAATCTGCCATTGTCTTCCATTTTAGGAATTCTTTGACCACTTAGGGGGGAGTGATTCATCTCTATGGGCAAGTAAATACTTTTAATAGAAATTTCATGTTTCTGAGTCACATTTCTTATAAGGAAAAAGACAAAAAGAATGGTATTTACCCAAGTGCATGTGGAGTAATGGTGGTCCTGACCCACTAGTAGTGTTTGAGATCTTGGGAATGAATAAAGAACAGCTAATTCCCTGCCCCTTTCAAGAATCAAACCCATGGTTTTTATATTGCTTAGCACTTTAACTGGTTACAGATTATCAACACTAAGTATGGTAATTTATCAAGACATTATTTTGGAATACAAAAGAGATTGCCTCTCATAGCCATGACAGAGAATTTTGAGCTATTCATATCATATGACTTGTATTTTTTGAGCAACTGTGTTTTAGTAACAAACTACCTCAGGTGACTTCATTTTGTCCAAGTATGTTTTATGTATGTATGAAAGAGGAGAAGTAATGATGTTACTATATATTAGTTCTGAATTTCTATTTTATTTTATACTTATGTGGGAAGACAGAAGAGCAGAGACATTTGTAACAGGATGGCTTACAGAAGATAGGAAGATACTACGGTAGTGATAAGATTCTGTAGATCCCGCTGTGCCTTTTCAACTCTTGAGAATTTGTTTCTTTGAACAGTTGTAGACACACAGGTGATTTTCCCTATTATGATTGCAAAAAGAAGACCCAGAAATTGGTACCAGAAGTCAGGAAGTCCTTAGTTTGACTTGGTTCTCTGCAAACTATGGAATTTTGGAAAGCACCTTCTCTTTTGGTATGTTTCAGTTTATCTCACTACAAGAGGCAGATAATGAAATTTGAGTTACATTTGTCAACACAACATGAGGCACAAATGAGGTAATAATGAATAATTTCTGGATATATAAAGTCATTTGTAATTTTAATAATAAATCATAATGCAAGAAAATAATTATTGGTTGGATTTAGTTTTTACATGTGATCCTCTACATAGTCTTATTACTTGGAGTCAGGGCAGTACTGAGTGGTCAAAGCAGTGGTGGGTAGAGGGAATCACTTATCTGAGATCAAAACCTAAGAACTTTTTAAAATTAGGAGTTGTGCTTAGTGCCTACTCCCTAAATTCCTGTCAGTCCTGGAACCGCTAAATGTGATCTTATTCGGAATGGGGCCCTTGAAGATTTAATTAGTTAAGAGGAGGTTATTCAGGAGTAGAGCATGCTCTTATTCTGTGACTGGTACCTTTATATAAGAGGAAGACACACAGAGACAAACACAAAGATAAAGTAGAACACCATGTGAAGGCAGACATGCAGAGAAAAGATGTCCATAGGATGATGAAGGCATAATTTGGAGTTACTCCTAAACAAGGCAGAGAGAGAGAGAGAGAGAGAGAGAGAGAGAGAGAATGGACCTGTGGACATCTTGATTTCAGAATACAAGCCTCCAAAATAGTGAGAAAATAATTGATTGTTGTTGTTTTAAACCACCCGGTTTATGGTGCTTTGTTCCTGCAGCCCTAGAAACCTAACACAGGAGTCAAGGAGGTTGTATGGGGTGGACATTATAAGATCTTTAAGGCAGCTTCCTTTCTTGGCCCCAGATAACCTCATGTGCATTTACCACTATATTATTCTAGGCTACTCTTCCTACTCCATCTTTCTTAATATAATCCTAGAAGATCAGCATTCCCAAGAATTATCCTGGAGATGAGGGGGTATGTTTTAATTTCCTATTGCTACTGTAGGAGCAATGACACAAGCATCTTACAGGTCTACAGGTCTGAAGTCCATTATGGATTGCAGCACTCTAAAATCAGTGTCAACACTGTATTCCTTTCTAGAGGCTGTCCTGGTAAATCTGTTTCCTGCTAATTTGGGTTGGAGGCAGAACATAGTTTCTTGTGTTTGTAGGATAAAGATTTCTGACTTTCTGGTGGTTATAGATAGAGGCCATTGCCAGCTTATGGAAGCTGTTGCATTCTTTAGCTCACAGTGTCTTTCATCTTCAAAGCCAGCAAACTTTGGTCAGTTCCTCTTCTCAGGGAATCTTTCTAACCCATTCTTTTATCTCCTTGTTCCCTTTTTAAGACTCATATGAGTATAATAGACTCGCCTAGATAATCCAGGACTACTTCCCTTTCTTCAGGTCAGTGGGTTAGCAACTTAAATTCCATCTGCAACTTTATCTTGCTTTTGCCACATAAACTAACATCTTCACAGTGTCCAGAGATTAGGATGTGGGCATCTTTGAGGAACCATGGTTTTGCCTACCACAGGTTATCTACAGCCAAGCGATGTGACTTCCCAACGTGACTAAGTAGATGGAGGCACTAAACTATGGGAGGTAAAACAAGCTTTATCAAATCATAACAAATATCCATAATAAGTAAAAAGTGGAAATCAAGCCACATGATATGTACCATAGGGATAGTTAAAGTCTATCCTTGTATCAATTTGTTGGTTTGAAAATAAAGTAAATCTACTTAATGGAAAATACTCTGTTGTTAAGAATATCAGACATATCTTCAAATGTGAGAAATTACTTTATAAAAAGTCCAGGAGGACAATGGAGAATTGTTTGATGTTATGTCTTCAGGACAGTTCTTTTGGCCTTAACTTTGGGCACATGAAATATAAGACCTTCTATTTCCCTTTCAACTGTTCCTTCAAATCCAGTAATTCTTAACACATCACAAATTATATTAATTTAAATTTTGCTTTATTCTATCTAGTTATGACTAGCGTTGTTTCATCTTATGTATGTGTTATACCATTTATATATTATGTTCTCTTTTCCTATTCCTTGTGACTAGCCCAAGAGGCTTATTACTAATATAGCTTCAAGATAACAGGCATGGCTACATGGTTTGGTTTAGCCTTATTTAATGACTTTCTTAGAAATGAGGACACATTCTCATTTCCAATGCTGGTTTCAATCATATTTTGGGACCGTTTCTCTTCTTATATCCATTTTTAAATTAAATAATGTAAAATATACTTTAAAAACTTAGTTGAAGAGAATTTATTCATTCATATAATTATCACTGAGCACCTGGTGTGTACTCAGTATCATTCTAGACACTGGAAATACACAAGGATTCACATTCTCAAGGACCCTGTTGGGGGCATTGCCTTCAGGACTTCCTTGAGTTTGTTAAGTCTATTCTTCCCTTCCTGTTATCTTCATGTTAATATTTGCCTGCATAGAGGAGATACACATATATACATATATGTATATGTATATACATATATATGTGGGAGGGGAGGGAGGATTTATGTCTTTTGCTCATTAACAAAAGCCATTAACTATAGTTTGTTGATATTTACCTGTTTCCTGCCTGAGGTTTCCAAAGAGATAAAATTTTATGCGTAGATATGGAGCCTGTGTGACTATGAAAGCTGTTCTCACCAATAATTAGATACATGTTTGGAAATGTAAATATGTCTTATTTCTTTCTGGATTACTCATGTGCTGAAGTTCACTTTAGTTTTTCATAAGTGAACAGTATTGGCATGCATATTATACTGTTTATGTACATCAGTTTTTAAATAATATCCCAAATGGAGTTTTAACCCTAACAGGGAGCAAAAAGGTTATCTATTACAGCCTTCTTCTCACAGATTAGCCAACTAAACCCCAGAGAAGATAAGGAAGAGACTTAAAAATCACACAAATATTTAGCAGGTTGGCCAGGGCTTGGACTAAGATTAATCTACATTCCATCATAGTGTTTTGTTTTCCCTTCACTACATTGACATTTTAGTTGTATGAATAAACATCATAAATACAGAATAATTCTTCCTTTTCATTAAGAGTTCGTCTAAAATAGCATGCTCCCTAATCGCCACTCAGTATGGTATAAGATGTCTATGCCTTTAAAATCTGTTTAATTAGAGTAAAATTTAACACTTAATGGATCCTGCTTCTCCAGGGTGAAACATCCTTTCTGTTCTGATGCTTAGCTTGGGCATTTCCCATTTGTATGATTTAAAGTGGGGTTGAAGGGGCAAATGACCCTGGGAAACTTCAATATGAAGTGGCATCCAACTCCAGGCAGATGGTTTTATCTAATCACACTGTCCCTGAAGTCTCTGATAATTATCAATAAATTGGGTGGTAGATAAATAGCAGTGTCATGAGGGAAGAGAAATGCTGAAGGCATGTTAGGGGTGACTCTTTCTGCTTGTCAGCAGGAGGGAGGCATAAGGACAGTTTGGTACTATTTGTCCGTAGCTGAAAGTATGCTGGAGAAAACTAACTCCTGGGCAGGGAGGTGTCAGGAAGATGGATTACCTCAGGAAGCTGGGACTGCTCTCCCCGTGGGCAGCAGCACACTTGGATATAATTTGCCAGCTGTCTGTCTTCTCTGAGCATGGCTCTTTTTCCTCCTTTGCACTGTCAGCAACCAGCCTGCACTGTGTAGATCTAACAGCCACAGGGCCTTCAGAGTAGCTAAAGAGCTGCTGGACCTAAGGGGAGGGGAAACTGTTTGCAGCATGAATATTCAGCATGCCAGCTCAGGCTTCCTATCAGCACTCTCAGGAGATCTCTGAGACGGACCCTATAGGCAAACCTCTTTCAATGAGCTCCTTATTAGGGAAAGATTATGTTAGGTGAGTGAAAGACTGAGTACATATCCAGAGGTGAGCCCTTATGAGGCCTGGAGTCATTAAATGAGGCAATTTGCTGCTTTTTGTATGGGGACTTGAGCCTGAACATTTCAATGTGGCAGCTGGGAAAGGAAAAAGACTCTAGGGAAGCATACACAATAGATTGGAAATAGTTCGCTTTTCCTGCAAAGGGAATTTAGTGCACATTTCTTAGGTAACAGTTTTGAAGAAAGAAGCCTGGTGTGAGAGAGGAGTGTATGTGAATATTGGCACCTCATATTACCAAACCAGACCTTCTCCTATCTTTGTGAGGGCTGAGCCACCCAGCATCCCCTGCCTGTCTCTTTAAAACAGCAAGGGATTCCTGTTTAAGGATTCTAGCACAACATCTCAGCTTCATGATATGAAGATATGTGAGGAACACTGAAGCAATAGTCATGTTCTTTACAGGAATAAGCAGGGCCTGAATCTACCTTCTACCTTGTGAATTAACCATATAAATCAAGGGCCAGGGGTTGAAATAGGCAACCTTGATTGTTGCCATATGGTCTTACTTATACTATTTTAAATTCTCTATGGGAACAACTCTAGCCCAGAAGCCCATTCCATTGAAAAGTTCCCTGGCCATCAGGTACAGTGGCTCACACCTGTAATCCCAGCAACTCAGGAGTCCAAGGCAGGAGGATCAGAGTTTTTTTTTTTTTTGAAACCAGAGACAGTCTGCTTGACTTAGAGAGGGACCCTGTTTCAAGATAAAAAATAAAAAATGGAGTTGTTGTGTAGCTCAATTGTAGAGTGCTTGCAAAGCATGTGTGAGGCCCTTGATTTAACTGTCAAGTATCAAAAAAAAAAAAAAGTTCACTGGCCCTAGTGATCCATGAAGGAGGATCATTTAGTATATTCGTTTCCTAATTAATTCCTATTATTGAGCCAGGCATCTTTGACTCACCTTTGCTGGATGCTTCATCTCCCACAGGTACAGGTAGGGGGCCAACATCTAAAGACTCTTACCTGGTAACCAAAAGATGGAGTGCTCAAGGTGGCCATGCTAGCAATGTGAGCTCCTATTCAATATTTCTGACTCTTGTTTTACCCATCAGTAAAAAGGGAACAGCAATAGTTGCCTTGCCTTTTACCCTTTCCCTGCTGTTGTTGTTGTTATGTCATGGAGTCGGTGTCTGACTCATAGCAACTCTATGTACAACAGATGAAACACTATTGTCAGTGTCTCTCTGCTATTCACAAGGTTTTCAATGGCTGATTGTCTTTTGAGAGTGGGTTTCTGGGTCCTTCACCCAAGTCTACAGCATCTGGTGTTCCCAGACTGTTTCCCATCCAAGTACTAACCAGGTCTGACCCTGCTTAGCTTTGGAAATCTGATGGGATTGGATGCCACAGTGGTATGGCTGCAAGTTACCCTTTCTTTAGCAGACAAGAAATATTGAGTGTGCTTTCTATACTACAATGAGCCTTTGTATGGTGAGTTGTATTTACTTAAAGATCTGATCTTTTTTTGTTTGTTTGTTTTTAGGGGCATGAACTCAGGGTTTTATGCATACTTTGCAAGCGTTCCACCACTGATGTGCACCCCTGGCTCTCTTTTCATTTTTTTCTTGAGACAGGGTCTTGCTAAATTGTGCAGTCTGCATCTGGCCTCTCGCCTCTGCCTCTAGAGTTGCTGGGATTATAGGTGTGTGCCACCGTACCCTGCTTATATTTTTAAATATTCTAGAGCTATGTAATGATTCCAAGCTAATGATATCTAGGACTTTCTCACTTCTTAGATGTGTAAATAGTATTTGCATCGGTTCAAAAGCTAGACCAAAAAATTTTATTCCTTCGATTTTGTCATTAAACTGTTTCAGGTCTGTGACTGTTTTCAGTACTTTTATTTCATTGGGCAAAAGAATTAGGTAAAATTTTGTTCTGAGGCCAGCCAGAGCTTCTTAAAATGACCCTATGGATATGAATAGACCAATTACTCTCTGTTCCTTTAATATGACTAGTTTTCTCATCATAATGCTGAGATAGCATTTGTTTCTCTAAGTTTCAGTGTAAGTGGATGTGGGTGCTTGTTAGTGTCATAATGATGGGTGGCATAAAAGGTCAAGCTGATAATTGAGGAAAACCAAATATCCACTCCAAAACCCACCTCATGCCCACTTACTAGTCAACTTTGGTGTCGAAATGTTCCACTGTTTCAATAGCTGGTCCTCATCTGCCAGACAGATGGAGGGAGGCAGTGCTAGTGTGAAGGCAGGCTGCCTTCAGGCTAAGGAGTAAGCCTTCTATGCAGCTCAGATCTAGGAGATAAGAGTCAGAGGAATTCAATGATTAAATAGTCAATATGTTCAGACTTCTCTGCTTATTTTCCAAAGTAAACAATATCTGCTCAATTTTGTCACGTACTGGTAGCTATTTAGCTTGTCTTAGAAGTATGCCTTGATTTAAACAGATAAAACACTTTGAAAGCATGAGCTAAATAGGCTTTTGCTTTACAAAATGCCTGTACTGTACTTGGCACACCTAAATTACTATGCCATTGGAAAGAAAACATTAAACTAGTGGTGGTAGGTTGAAGGATATGGAGTGGAGTGAGAGGAAAGTTGAGATTTCAGCAGCTAAATGAAAACCAAAAGAAAACAAAAAAATAGGTTTAAAAATTAATTACTACTTTATTCATCACAGAGAAGGGCATGAACACCTATAGAAGAAACTAGAAAGAGAAGAAACATAAAGACTGTTTTGTGTGCTGTGGGGTGAAAATCAGGCTTAAAACTTTTTAGTAATCTGGGCAGGACACATGACAGGGGATCCTGGAGGAGATCCTGTGTTTGTCTGACTGTGGCTCTGAAGAGGGAACTGGGTAGTTGTCATCCTGTGGCATCTGGAATTGCTGTCCCATGCTACTTTTTCCATGCTCCCAGTCCATCCCCACCTCTTTGATTTAGTCTTTTAAAAATACCTTAAGAATAATTTTAAAAATACTTTATTAAGGAATGATATATTAGATGAATAAGTTGTTTTCTATGTATCTGCTGTCTTGAATTTGTATCCAAAAGAGGGATTCATTCTTAAAAACACTTAAAGATATATGTCAATTTACATATTCCCAAATAGTTTTTTTCCCACTTTTTAATGTTATAGAAAATTCTTGGCTATTGTGCTCCTCAATCTTAGAGTACATTGCTTCCTATGATTCCCTTACAGGTTACTCACTTTCAGTGATACCAGCTTTCTAGTTGAAGAAATTCTTTAAATCATGGGTACCCCCATCAGAATGTCTTTCAGTTAGGATGACAGATCCAATATACTGCATGTGTGTGAAGTACAGATAAGGGTAATCAGATCTCGTGCTTCAGGGAATAAACTGATTATGTGCAATGGTCAGGAAGTCATTTTCTCCATTAGTATCCCACAGATGTGCAAACCAGTGAAGGATCAAGCTTTCTGCTATTATAAAGTTGCCTTATAGAACCTAACTAGGTACATGGCATAAAATAAGAACTCATGACATAATATGCCATGTATAATGGTTGTCATACATGGATAGGTAATATTCAACAAAATAAAGGCTGTAGCAGTTGACACAGACTTCTGTTTAGGTAACTGAGATGGTTATCCAAAATAAACTACTTGAAAATTTTCATGTTTCCTCCAGGGATCTCAAAGCACTTCCTAAATTGAGCTCATTAATCCTCATGAACATTCCATCACATAAATTCTGTTATACAGGTCCATTCTGAAAACACAGGTCTATCTTACTAACCTGTCAGTCCTCTAACAGTTTTCACAGTGGTTTAAAGACATTTATTGCCTTGAAACTCATTAAAGATTTGACTTTTAAGACTGTTAATCTAAGTAAAAAGTTTTCATCCCTCTCTAACTCTGTACATTCATCCCTTAACAAATATAAGGCGAGAGTCATCTATGTGCGTAGTGGTGGATATAAAAAGATAAATCGTGCTCAGAATCCTGTGGGAGAAAACTGGAAAGGTCACCAAGTATACTTTAGCACAACTCAGTGTGCCCAACCCTGTCTAGACTAGCAAGATCACTTTTCATCTACTGTTACCTTCTTATCATACAGGTCTTCCTATCACCTTGGCTTTGACATAAGTAAATCTAGTCTGATTGATGGTTTGGTCGTAAGACCTTGTAAGATTCCAGTTAGTTCAGTTGACATTTAGAAAAACTTGTTCTACATTAGAAGTTCTATGTTAGAAAACCCTTGGAAAAACTTTGGTTCTTTGAAACCTGGAGAGATTTCACACTGTAGCATGACTGTGTGTTTGTGTGACTAGATTTTCCAGATAAATTCTAGATGCAAGTACTATGCTGATCCTAGAAAGGAGACAGAAAAAAACTATCAAGAGATACTTTGGTACTACTTGTGTTTCAATTTTGTTTGGATTCATGATTTTTTTCCTAATTATTCTAAACTTCTTGTGATTTGACTCAATGCAAGGCCTGATATAAAGGAATGGCTTAAGTAACTTTGAACGAAAAGGTTTATGAAATGTTGTTTTGGTTACAAAGTTAATCAGGCTTTCACCTCCGGGATTGAGTTAGTCCTTCTCAGTTTGCTACCTAAAGGATGTTCAATACGGTAAGAAACAAATAAATCACGTTCATTAGTGTTGCTTCTCCAATCTAGCATGGGGTATATAGTAGATGCTGATATATGGGTGGTCTCACTTAAAGAAAAATGCCATTGAGCTCCTGTTTCCCAAAATACACTTCTGTAAATTCCAGGCCTATTATATTGCTCTTTGGAATAAAAAACACAGGAAGCTATTCAATGATTAAAAAAAAATTGAGCAGATTTTTAACACTCTTCCTTCTTTCTTAGATATTCATAGTACCTATTAGTACATTAAAAGTTCTGTGAAATGTTGTTTTAAATATACTTGTTTCATTGTATTTAGTTCAAGGCTTCCCAAATGCATTTGGCAATTCACTTATATAACATTCATTAATAGAATATTTATTAAAATCCAACTCCTGGGAACATACTTTGGCAAATACTACACTAGGGGTAAAAAACTGAGATAAGGGGAATCCAGCTAAGCAACAGAGTGCTTATTTGCATTAATAAGTTATTTTGTGTTTTAGATTATGCAGAATTCCTTTTACTGTGGGTTTCTCACATGTATCAAAATTATTTAAATGATTTTTAAGGCATGAATCATTTAAAAAAATATGAAGTGGTTTTGAAAGTTCAGACAGTACTAATTCCTTCCTCCTACTTTATCTTCCAGGCCAGCAGTTCTTTTCTTCAGTATTTGACTTATGAGAGATCAAATTTATATCCAATTTCTTAGGACATTTCTTATGGAATATGAAAGATAGCATACCTATATTTATGTAAGAAGGGGGAAACTACTTCTAGTATCCAGAAAAAACTGTCTCACACCAGAGAATTTTAAAAAATGGGAAAAAAAATACAGTCAATTTTTACCTGCTTTGAGCTTGCTGTGAGATTTGGCCAACAAATAACCTCTGTGATCCTTACTGTATAATCAAAATGACCCTTATTTCCTACCACTGAAGACTGAATAGTGTGGCAATTAAAGTGAGACCTTTGGTTACCCCTCCTGATGGTTTAAAAGAAGGTGCATTCATTTCTAACCATATCTTTCACCTGTCTAATTCTATTTAATAACTAGGTCTGACTTTATTTTGTCATTCTTGTACCTTCCTCTGTTACCTAGTCACTTTTCCCTCTCTACAATTGGGACATTATTAACATAGATTGTGTTTGAGTGAAAAACCCATTAAGAGAAAAATAACTGTGGTAATAAAAACATGGACCAAGAGAAAACAGTAAAGACATATAGTAGATCTTTAGTGTAGAATTGATTTACTCAAGCTATATTCAGAAATAATCATGGGTTAATGGTTAGTTATAGAAGTGCAAATCTACAAGAAATGCCTTTAAATAAAGGGTATAGTCATAATTGCCAGATTTCCCCTTATCAGCTAAGTATCTTGTGTAAGGCAAAGAATTACCTAAGAGCCTTTGGAATTCAGTAATATGATTCCATTAAGATGATATGGGATATGTCCATTTTTCCCATAGAGAATTATAATATCTAATTATTGTTTGAAGACCCCAAATACCAGCTTTTCCAAAATAATAGTCTTGCTGGCATTTCCAATAGTTATAGATTTGGTTATCTGCAAATTTGCTGCACATATGGCCCAGCAAGAGAATAATTATACTTTGTTTATATCTTCTCACAATGCAATGAGAAGTGGAAAAGAAAGTCTGGCTGAAGCTATGAAAAATAAGATATATTTAT
This sequence comes from Pedetes capensis, assembly GCA_007922755.1. Lineage (NCBI taxonomy): Eukaryota > Metazoa > Chordata > Mammalia > Rodentia > Pedetidae > Pedetes > Pedetes capensis. The sequence continues at coordinate 4,234 of VMDO01021862.1, read as the reverse complement.
AAATATGCAGTGTCGACTTTCCTAATTAGGTTCAAATCCAGATACCGCAGACACATGCTGGCACACAATCTCACATACAAAAAGCACTGTGTGATTTATTTCTAGGCACTAAATATATAAAATAGAGAGTATAAAAGGTTTGCATGCATTTATGGTGTATATGTATTTATATATGTAGAATAGATCATAATTTACTGATAAGTGCTAGCCACTATTACTATAATATTTCCTTAATATACAAACTCCTCAATGGCATAGAATGATTCTTTTCTTTGTAGTAAAGGGGGGGTGAACTCAGCTTTTTGTGCATTCTAGGCAAGGGCTCTACCACTGAGGTGTACGCCTAGCCCCTATTTTATTTTTGAGATAGGGTGTCACTAAGTTGTACAGGCTGCCTCAGGCTTTGAACTCACAATTCTCCTTCTTTGGTCTCCGAAGTCACTGGGATTGCAGATATGTACCATGTGCCTAGTAGAATATTTTAGGTATATAGAAACCCTCTTCTTTCCATCGGCAATAGTGATAGTATTAAACTGCATATTAAATATGACCCAGGATGGAGAAATTATACTTACCTCTTTGCCTGGAGGTTACTTACTCTTAAAAGTGTGTTAGATCTGCATATTATGAAGTGACATGAACCAAGATTCATCCTCTATTTATTTCTGTTAAAAATTCATTTATTTCTGTTAAAAATTCACTGCTTACAGTGTGTGTGTATATATATACATATATATGTATATATATGTATATATATGTGTGTATATATGTATATATATGTGTGTGTATATACATATATGTATATATATATGAAATTCATTGCACACTAATTATATGCACAGGGTCACAAGGGTGATTTTTTACTACTTGTACTGTTTTGCTAAATTTCAGAGGAAGCTTGAAAAATGAATTAAAATCTACTTGTGTCTCAATATTTCCTTGCAGTAGAGGAATGTGGAAGAGGTAGAATAGCAATACTAAAAGTTAGGGAAAGCAAAGAGATAGAACTCATCCACTCTACCCTGGAGGAACTTAGTGCTAATACAGCCAAATGCGGGGTGAAGGAAAGAGCATGAGGTTTGGATTGAAGAGACTAGGGTTTATTCCTGATTTTAAATACCCTGTCTCTTTGTGGTCTCATATAAGTCTGCTAACCTCTGAGCATCAGGTATCTGTAAAATGGAGATAATCATCATGTCTGCCTCATGAGGACACTGTGACCATTAATGTGATGCTTAATGGGAATGTACTAAAATAATCAAGGTCATACAATGGGCTTGTTTGAATTATGAGATATTTTTATTAATTCAAGGTTGATAGTAGAGTCAAATTATAAAGGAATCAGAGAAATATATGTTGTAATTATGGGAGGGATGTTAAATACAGGAAGAACATTATATATGCTGTACACCTGGTCAGATTCACAGGTATGCAGACTGTGCAGGTGCCTGGGGCCCTGCACATAGAAGGGACTGTCTTAGTGTAATGTCCTGTCATCATCACCTTGAAGCACTTCCCAGCAGCAGACCTAGCATAGCTAGCACTTCTCTGTGTTATTTGGGGAGCCTGTTAAAATTGCTATAGGATATTTGCTTCATGAAAACATAGTCCACATCCAGTCTGGGCTATGTAGGATGCCAAGTGACTGTAAGTGTAATGATGTACACAAATAAAGCTAGCCAAATTAGTGGCAAGTGCATGTTGGATACAGCTTCTGCACTTGTACCCTATCACATACCTGCTCACCAAATAAAAAGGGAGTTAGAAATGCTGCATATTTGTGGATCTGATCCATAGCATTTCAACAGTTTTAGAGGGCTACTAAAGCAGACACGGATTAGAATCAAGTGTGGATATAGTTATAGGTGGCCCATGATTCAAATCTGCATCTGCTTTCACAGCCATTTAAAACTGTTGAAAGTGTGGGGATTAGATCTGAGAATATATAGTATAATAGCATATTGGTTAAAAAGGTGTTCACTGGACATTCAGAAGTTTTTTTTTTTTTCCCCTACTCATATGTCCTGAACATTAAAGCTTTCAGAAGGAAGTAATTGTGCCCATTGAAAATTCTCTTCACCCCTCCTCCTTTTCCTCTTCTTCCTATCTTTTTCTGTTTTTGCATGCTTATCTTTATATATGAAGCTATTCTCAGCATTTTATTTCTGCATCAATTCTTTCAACTGGTTCGATCAATAATTATTGGTTGAGCACCTACTGTATGCACTCTATAAGACACAAGTGGATACAAATATGTACCAGAATTCATGTGTTGTTGTTGTTAGATGCTGAAGTCAGATTCATCTCATAGTGGCCCTAAATACAGCAGAATGAAACATTCCTCAACTCTGTGCCAGGCACATTATATTTTTATGTTTAAGCCCATTGTTGCAGTTGGCTGGGATTTAGTTCAGTTGGTAGAGCGCTGTGCTGCAGTCTCTGAGGTCCCGAGTTCAATTCCCAGCACTGCAAAAATGGGAGAAGGACCTGGCAATCCACTCTCAAGGCAATCCCAAAACAGCCATTGAAAACCCTATGAGGGTCACTATGAGTCAGATACTGACTCAACAGCACCTAACAACAACAACAATTGTTGCAGTCACTGTGTCAATCCTTCTAGTTGAGGGTCTTCCTTTTTATTGTTGACCTATCACTGTCCCAAACATTATGTCCTTCTCTAGGTATTGGTTCTTCCGGACAACATGTCAAAAATATGTCAGACACAGTCTAGCCATCCTAACTTCCAAAGAGCTGTCAGAATGCACTCCTTCTAGGACAGATCTGTTGTTTCTTCTTGAAGTCCACGGCATATTCAATATTTGTCTCCAGTACCATAATCCAAAAGCATCAATTCTTCTCCAATCTCTCTTATTCAATGTCCAGCTTTTACAACCATGTGATATGATTAAAAATACCATGGCATGGGTCAGGTGTATATTTGTCTTCAGTGTGACATCTTTATAACACTTTAAAGAAGTCTTTTGCAACAGTTTTCCCAGTGCAATGTGTCTTTTGATTTCTTGACTGCTGCTTCTGTGGGTGTTTATTGTAGAACAAAGTAAAGCGAAATCTTGGACAACTTCAGTCTTTTCTCCATTTATCATGAAGCTGCATACCAACCCAGTTGTAAGGATTTTTGTTGTGTTGATGTTGAGTCACAATCTCTACTGAAGGCTCTGTTCATTGATCTTCATCATAATGTTTCATATCCTTTTCACTTTGAGCAATATTTCCTTGTTTTGTTTGGATCACTGCCTCCTCCTCCATGTACAGATTTCTCAGGAGTACAATTAAGTGCTCTGATATTCCCATTCTTTGAAATATTATCCATAATTTGTTATGATTCACACAGTTAAATGCCTTTGCATAATCAATAAAGCATAGATAGACATCTTTTTGGTATTCTCTGCTTTCAGCTAATATTGACCTGGCATCAGCAATGATGTTGCTGGTTCCTCATCCTCTTCTGAATTTGGCTTGAATTTCTGGAAGTCCCCTGACTATACAGCACTGTGGTCACTTTTGAGTGATCTTTAGCAAAAGTTTGCTTGTGTGAAATATTAATGATGTCATTCAATAATTTCTAAATTTGGCTTTGTGGGGCATTGTCGTCAGGGGGCGTTGCTCTGGGCCCTGGAGCTGCCTCTGAAGACCTGCTGACTGGTGAGGGTTGTTGAAGAGCCACTCCACCCAGAAAGGAGGTTTATGCCCACAGCTACTCTAAGAAGCCTTGAGAAAGGCAGGCTCTGAGATTTACGCTCACGGTGGCTCCTTGCTTCTTATTCCCAAGGATGATGTTGTTGTTGTTGTTAGGTGCCGTCGAGTCGAGTCCGACTCAGAGTGACCCTATGTACAGCAGATTGAAACACTTGCCAATTCTGTGCCAGGCAAACCATCTTATTTATGTTTAAGCCCAATGCTGCAGACACTGTGTTAATCCATCTGGTGGAGGGTTTTCCTCTTTTCCGTTGACCTGCCACTCTTCCAAACATGATGTCCTTCTCCAGGGATTGTTCTCTCCTGACTACATGTCCAAAATATGTAAGACGCAGTTTGGCCATTTTTGCTTCCAAGGAGCACTCTGGTTGTACCTCGTCTAGGACAGATCTGTTGGTTCTTTTGGCAGTCCATGGTATATTCAATAGATGTCTCCAGCACCACAATTCAAAAGCATCAATTCTTTTTCTGTCTCTCTTGTTCAATGTCCAGCTTTCACAACCATATGATGCCACTG
>VMDO01021861.1:0-34566 GCA_007922755.1 Pedetes capensis | reverse complement strand
TGCAAACTATCGGACAATATCATTAATATCACACACCAGCAAAATTCTACTAAAGATCATTCAGAAGCGACTGCAGCAATACATAGACAGGGAATTACCGGAAAATCAAGCGGGATTCAGAAGAGGGCGGGGAACTAGGGACATCATTGCTGATGTCAGGTGGATATTAGCTGAAAGCAGAGAATATCAAAAAGATGTCAATCTATGTTTTATTGACTACGCAAAAGCACTTGATTGTGTGGATCACAACAAATTACGGATAACACTTTGGAAAATAGGAATACCAGAACACCTAATTGTGCTCATGAGAAATCTGTACATGAATCAGGAGGCAGTTGTTCGAATAGAACAAGGAAACACTGAGTGGTTTAAAGTTGAGAAAGGTGTGCGTCAGGGCTGTATACTTTCACCCTATCTCTTCAATTTATATGCTGAGCAAATAATCCGAGAAGCTGGACTTTATGAGGAAGAACATGGCATCAAGATTGGAGGAAGACTCATTAACAACCTGCGCTATGCAGATGACACCACTTTGCTTGCTGAAGATGAAGAGGATTTAAAACATTTACTGATGAAGATCAAAGATCATAGCCTTCAATATGGGTTACGACTAAACATCAACAAAACAAAAATCCTTACCACTGGGTCATCACGCAACTTCACATTAAATGGAGAAAAGATTGAGGTTGTCCAAGATTTTGCTTTGCTTGGCTCTATAATCAACACCCATGGAAGCAGCAGTCAAGAAATCCAAAGACGCATTGCTCTAGGAAAAGCTGTGGCAAAAGATCTCTTTAGAGTATTGAAAAGCAAAGATCTCACATTGAAGACCAAGGTGCGTCTGACTCATGCCATGGTATTCTCAGTGGCATCATATGGTTGTGAAAGCTGGACATTGAATAAGAGAGACAGAAAAAGAATTGATGCTTTTGAATTGTGGTGCTGGAGACGTCTATTGAATATACCATGGACTTCCAAAAGAACCAACAGATCTGTCCTAGAAGAGGTACAACCAGAGTGCTCCTTGGAAGCAAAAATGGCCAAACTGCATCTTACATATTTCGGACATGTAGTCAGGAGAGAACAATCCCTGGAGAAGGACATCATGTTTGGAAAAGTGGCAGGTCAACGCAAAAGAGGAAAACCCTCCACCAGATGGATTGACACAGTGTCTGCAACAATGGGCTTAAACATAAATAAGATGGTTTGCCTGGCACAGAATCGGCAAGTGTTTCGATCTGCTGTACGTAGGGTCGCTATGAGTGGGACTCGACTCGACAGCACCTAACAACAACAACAACAATTGGTGAGAAAATACTTCAGTTTTCCTTCAACTGAAAAGGCCTTTATTATCTACAAACTCATTAAAATTTCCAGTACTGTGGGGTTGAACCCAGGACTTCTTATAAATTGACAGGTGCTCTACACTTAACTCTACCCTGAGATCCTTTTAATTAAATTAATTAATTTTTTTTGTATTGAAACACCATTTCACTAAATTCTACAGATCCTCCTGCTTCAGACTCCAGAGTCACTGAGTTTACAGGCATATGTCACAGAGCCCGTGTGGAAAGATCTGTGGGTAATGTCCCAATTTTCCTTTTGTGGAATTCTGCATTGTCAATCTTTTACTTTCTGCTTATCTGGAATGTTGTACCCCTTGCCACTGGTCCTCAAAAGACTCTGCTGCCTCCCCCTGAGGGAGAAATATGGCTAATGAAAATGTGTCCTCCTGTCAGAATTACTTTTCCCCTAGGTGACGCACGTTTATCTCAAAGTGCTTTAAAGATATTTTCTTTGTATTTGTTTTTCAGAAATTTGCATATGACATTTCTGGGGGTGAACTTATTTGGGTTTATCCTTTTCGAGGTTCATTGAGGTGCTTGATTCTGTACGTTCAATTCTTTTGACAAATTTGGAAAGTGTGTGTGTGTGTATGCATTTTTAATTTTTTTTTTTTTTTTGCAGTACTGGGAAGGTGAACCCAAGGTTTCACATGCCTTTGCAAGTACTCTACCACTGAGCCACACTTTTTTTACTTTTCATTACATCACAATAGATCAAATGCACTTTATAGACATATACAGATATTCCATCTAAAAGCTGCAGAACACACATTTTTTTTCTAAGCAATGCATGGAACTTTCTGTAAAATAGAGCACCTTTTAGGACATAAATCAAGTCTTAACAAATACAGAATAGTGAAAATAATTTCACTGGTCTTATTGAACAATAAAGGAATAAAACTAGAAATGAACAGCAAGAGAAATTACAGAAGCTATACCAATCCATGGAGATTGAATAAAACACTCTTTTTTCCCCCTTTTTGCCCTTTTTATTTTGAGACAGGGTTTCATTTAGTGACACCGCTTGCCTCTGGCCTTGAACTTGTGATCCTCTTGCCTTGGCCTCCCAAATCGCTGGGATTATAGGTGTGTATCACTGTGCCTAGGGATAGTTTATTCTTTTTTAAAGTAGCTTTTCAACCACACAGTCTCTCCCTATTCTTTCTGGGACTCTTTGGCATGGAAACTACGTGCCTCTTTTTTTGTTGTTCAATAGACTCCCAAGCATTTTTTTTAACTTACATATCTCTTTCCATTTAACAAAATCTAAGGATCTGTCCTAAATTCACCAATTCTTTCTTCTGACATATGCATTTTACAGCTGAGCACATCCAATACATTTTGAATTTGTGAGATCTGAAGCTTCTATTTGTTGTTGTTGTTAGGTGCTGCCAAGTCAGTGTCTGACTAATAGCGACCCTACATACAATAGGTGAAACACTATTGTTACTGCTTCTCTGCTAGTCATAGGGTTTTCAATGGCTGATTTTTTTGGGGGGAGTAGGTTGCCAGCTCCTTCTCCCAAGCCTAGAACACCTGATGTTCCCAGGTGGTCTCCCATCCAAGTACTCACCAGGCTTGACCCTGCTTAGCTTCTGACATCTGACAGGACCAGAAGCCACAGTGCTATGGGTGCAGGCAAGGCTTCTATTTAGTTCTTTATGTTTTCTTTTTTTTTGCAAAGATTTCTATTTTTCTGTTTGTTTCAAAACTGTTCCTAATTGCTTGGCATAACATTATTATTGCAGCAACTACAGAGACCTGTCGGACATTTGCAACATCTGTGTTCTTGGCATTGATTTTTGCTGGTGATCTTTTGTTATTGGGCTTCAGGTTTCCTTCATTTTCTTGTTATACCAACTATTTCAATTTGTATCTGGGACATTTTGCTCACCATGTTACAAAGCATTAGTTTTTCTTTAAATCTTCTGTTTCAATGTGCCAAGGGTAGGCCCTTTAGAGCTGTGATTAGAATGTTAGTATAGTTTCTTAGCCTTTACAATAATCTGCTGTGCTTACTTCTGGTATCCTACTTCTGGTAGGATATACGGAGGCCTGTTTGAAACCCTGGGATATTCTATGACACAGTTTAATTCTCAGCACCTTTGCTGTGTTGATTCTGGTTAGTTTTGTCCACTGACCTAATTGGGGTGAGCTCAGGATAATAGACCCAGACTTACAGCATCACTCGCCCTGGTTCCCTCCTCCCCCCAACTCTGTCCTGGGACAGTGAGAGGCTCAAAGCTTGCTTCCTCTTCATCCACACAGAGGGATCCAGACAGAGATCCTCAACAGAGAGAAGTAGAGAGTGGAACAGAGATTCTTCATTTGGTGTTTACTAAATTCATTCAGGGGTGGCTGGGTTTGACTCAGTTGGTAAAATGCTGCTCTACATTATCTGAGCCCCTACATTCAATCTCTGGCACCATAAAAATGGGAGAAGGACCTGGCAGCCCACTCCTCAAGCAATCCCCAAACAATCAGCTATTGAAAACCCTATGAATAGAAGAGAAGCACTGGTACAGTACTAGGCATGGGACTGTGTCAGGGAATGTTTCATTCTGTTGTATATAGGGTCACTGTGAGTCAGACCTGACTCAGAACACCTAATAACCACAACAAACTCAGGGCAGGAGTGGTCTGCAGAAGTCCATACTCCCTAGGATTGGACCACTGCCAGGGAATGACACTCCTTTGCAGCCACTTAGCAGAATGTGGGAAGCTCTGCTCACAGGAGAGGATGCGGAGAAGGGAAAACAGAAGAAAATGGGTTGACAGGATTGTTCCTGGATCTCTATTTCTTTATTTAATTGGAAGTTTTAATGTACACCTTAATGTGATTCATTCTGACATGCTTTTCGTTGTGAAATTTCCATCTATGCATTTTGTTGTATATTACACAGATAAGTTCCCCCTTACCCTCTTGTGCAATTCCTTCCCCTGTCCCAACTCCCCAACAATGGCCTCTCTTCCAATTTCTTATCTTTTTATGGTAATATCTTTCTATCTATCCTGGGGTCCCAATTATGTTTAAGATCGAGACTTTTTCTGTAGTGAACTATCTTTTTACGTTGTCAGTACTATTACATGAATTTTCTAGCCCATCTATATTATTACCATTCTTTGGTATTATTGGTGTTATTATAATTCTTTCCAGGACTATTAAAGTCGGGCTGTTCACCCTGAAGCACCCCCCTCCTCTATTCCTCACTACTCCTTGTTCCTCCGGTCCTCTCACTTCCCTCCCAGGATTTCCTCCTTTTGCTAAATCCCTCCCTCCTTCTTTTTCGTTCCCCAAATTGTCCCTTCTCTGCTAGGTGAACTCAACCAAAGTGCCCATCAACAGAATGGATAAAAAAACTATGACATATATACACAATGGAATACTACTCAGCAATCAAAAATGAATTAATGCCATTTGCAGCAAAATGGATGGAACTGGAGAAAATTATTTTAAGTGAATGAACACAAGCTCAAAAAGAGAAATACCACAAGTTCTCACTCATATGTGGGAGCTGAGTCAAAATTATAAGAAGGAAAAAATCCTGTGTGGAGGATAGTTCCTGGATCTCAACATTCCAGCTAGGCTTCAGAGTCCTCTGATAGTTGTGTTTGTTTTGTGCAGGAATTTTAAATTTAACTCATTGAAGGAGGGAGGATGATGGTGTTTGTTTCCTTCTGCCCACAGTAAAATTAACTTGACTTCTACAAAATTGTTAAAATGTGATAGTGTTGCCTCCTCCATTGACCTTAGGGAACATCAGCTCCATTTTCCACCTTCCAGACTTTCTGTTGTTTCCATTCTAGGATTATGTAAAATTTTGCAGTGAATTCCTATTTATATATAACATTTATTTAGATTTACTCACATTTTTATCCTTTTTTATGAGTCTCTTCATGCATTTTCTTGTTATGTATGATAATTTTCATTATTCTTTAAGAATCTTCTTCTAGATACTTCTTACTACAGCTTTGCTGGTGAAATATATTTTGAGTGTCTTTTTCTCTGAATATTAATGTATTGTGCTTTCACTTTTGAAGGCTATGTTTGCTGCATTTCAGACTGGCACAGACTGCTGAGAACATCAAAGATGTCACTTCATTTTTCATTGTCCTTTTCTCTTGGTCTTTTGTGGGGTTTTTGTTTGTTTGTTTGTTTGTTTTTTCTTTTACACTAGTTCTGAGATAGCTTGCTAGAAAGTACTTTTGTGTGCTTTTGTGTAATTATTTAAAATATTTTCATTGTAATTGGCAAAATTGTGTATATGTATTATGTAAATGTAATGTGGTGAAATACATATACATAATAAGATGGCTTGTTGTTGTTGTTGCTAGGTGCTGTCGAGTCGTGTCTGACTCATAGCAACCCTCATAGGGTTTTCAATGGCAGAGTGTTTCGGGATTGCCTTGGGAGTGGATTACCAGGCCCTTCTCCCATTTTTGCAGTGCTGGAAATTGAACTCAGGACATCAGAGACTGCAGCACAGTGCTCTACCAACTGAGCTAAATCCCAGGCTAATAAGATGGCTTACTTGAACAATTAACACAGGAGTTACTCCACATGCTTATTATTATTGTTTTTTTTTTATCATTAATTGTTTTGGTAAGAACACAAAATCAAGCCTCCTATCAAATTTCAGTAATCCAGTACATTATTATTAACAATAGTCACTATGTTCTGTAACCAATGTCTTCAATTTATTTCTCCTACCTAATGGAAATTTTGTGTTCTTTGTCCCATATCTTTTTAGTCCCATAATGTCCTAGATTTTAGGAATCACCTTTCTTCTCTTTTCTTCTGTGATTTCAAATTTTCAGATTCTACATATAAGTGAGGTTATGCAGTATGTGTTTCTCTGTAGTTATCTTTTGTAGCTTCATAAAATGTCCTGCAGATTCACCTATTTTGTTGCAAATGACAGTATTTTCTAATTTTTTTAAAGTCTAAACATGATTATATCATGTATGTACATTGTCTTTATCTATTCATCCCTTGTTGGACACTCTCTGACATCCCCCTTTCATTGCAGTGTTGTTCGCAATAGCCAAGATTCAAATCTGTCTTTCATTTTATCCTGATACCATTTATTAGACTTTTTAAATCTCAGAATTAATGTATTCTAGGGTCGCTATGAGTCGGACTCAACTTGATGGAACCCAACAACAACAATAATTAGTTTCTGAGAAAATTTTAGTAGTTTACTAATACTGTTTTCCTAATTCTCTATATCTTCTATAATTATATATTTGTTATACCTTAATATTTATATAGCTATGCTATAATTTCTCTCCCTCTTTTCTTTGATTTGAATAATTTCTGTTGATGTGTTTTTAATATCACTAACTTTCTCCTCCCCCCACATGTCTATCAGTTTGCCACACTGTGGGGGCTTGCGTGTTGCAATGAGGCTGAGAGCTCTGCCACTGTAACCTCGCACATGAGCAAGGTTACCCATGGTGGACAGGTTTTCAGCTGAGTTTCCAGACTAAGAAAGACTAGGGAGTAGGACCTGGTGAGCCACTCCCGAAACAACTAGCCACTGAAAACCCTGTGGATAGCAAAGAAACACTGTCAGATATAGTGCCAGAAAATGAGGCCCCCAGGTTGGAAGGCACTCAAAAGACTACTGGGGAAGAGTTGCCTCCTCCAAGTAGAGTCTACTGTGATGACAGAAATGGAGTAAAACCCCAGGGTGCTCAACTTGCTGATGTGACACGACTCAAAATGAGGAGAAACAACTGTAAACATCCATTAATAATTGGAACATAGAATGTACATAGTATGAATCTAGGCAAGTTAGAAATTGTTAAAAGAGAAATGGATCGCATAAACATTGACATTCTAGGCATCAGTGAGCTAAAATGGACCGGTATCGGCCATTTTGAGTCAGACAATCATATGGTATACTATGCAGGGAATGATAAACTAAAGAGAAATGGGGTGGCATTCATCATCAAAAAAGACATTTCAAGATCTGTCATGAAATACAATGTTGTCAGTGATAGAATAATATCCATATGCCTACAAGGAAGGCCAGTTAATATGACTATTATTCAAATTTATGCAACCACCACTAAGGCCACAAATGAAGAAAGGGAAGACTTTTATCAGCTTCTGCAATCTGAAATAGATCAAACATGCAATCAAGACATACTGATAATCACTGGTGACTGGAACGCAAAGGTTGGAAACAAACAAGAAGGCTCAGTAGTTGGAAAATATGGTCTTGGTGACAGAAATGAAGCTGGAGATCGCATGATAGAATTTTGTCGGACCAATGACTTTTCATTGCAAATACATTTTTTCAACATCATAAACAGAGACTATACACGTGGACTTCATCAGATGGAACATCCGGGAATCAAATTGACTACATATGTGCAAAGAGACGATGGAAAAGCTCTGTACAAAATGTCAAAACAAGACCAGGTGCTGACTGTGGATCAGACCATCAACTTCTCATATGCAACTTCAAAGTGAAAAGTGAAGCTGAAGAAAATTAGAACAAGTATATGAGAGCCATGGTATGACTTTGAGTATATCCCACCAGAGTTCAGAGACCACCTCAAAAATAGGTTTAATGCATTAGACACACATGATAGGAGACCAGAAGAGTTGTGGCATGACATAAAAGATATCATTCAAGAAGGAAGCAAAAAGTTCTTAAAGAGACAAGAAAAAAAGAAAAGACCAAATTACATGTCAAAAGAGACACTGGACCTTGCCCTCGAACATCAAGCAGCTAAAGCAAAAGGAAGACATGAGGAAGTTAAGGAAATAAACAGAAGATTTCAGAAGGCAGCTCGAGAAGACAAAAACAAATATTATAAAGACATGTGCAAGGAGCTGGAGGCAGAAAACCAAAAGGGAAGAACACACTTTGTGTTTCCCAAGCTTAAGGAAGTGAAGAAAAATTCAAGCCTCGAGTGGCTGTAGTGAGAGATTCTACAGGGAAAATATTAAATGATGCAGGAAACATCAAAAGAAGATGGGAAGAATACACAGAGTCATTATATAAGAAAGAATTGGTAGATGACCAACCATTATAAGAGGGTGCATATGAAGAGGAACCAATGGTGTTGAAGGATGAAGTGGAAGCTGCCTTGAAAGAACTGGCAAAACACAAGGCTCCAGGAATTGATGGGATACCAATAGAGATGTTTCAACAAACAGATGCAGCACTGGAGGTGTTAACATGTTTACGCCAACAGATTTGGAAAATAGCTACTTGGCCAACTGACTGGAAGAGACCCATATTTGTGAATATTCCTAAAAAAGGGGATCCAACTGAATGTGCAAACTCAGACAATATCATTAATGTCACACACAAGCAAAATTCTACTAAAGATCATTCAGAAGTGACTGCAGCAGTATATAGACAGGGAATTACTAGAAAATCAAGCCAGATTCAGAAGAGGGCAGGGAACCAGGGACATCATTGCTGATGTTAGGTGAATACTAGCTGAAAGCAGAGAATATAAAAAAGATGTCTATCTATGTTTTATTGACTAGGCAAAAGCATTTGATTGTGTGGATCATAACAAATTATGGATAACACTTCAGAAAATGGAAATACCAGAACAGCTAATTGTGCTCATGAGAAATCTGTACATGAACCACAAGGCCGTTGTTCAAATAGAACAAGGAAACACTGAGTGGTTTAAAGTTGAGAAAGTTGTGCATCAGGGCTGTATACTTTCACCCTATCTCTTCAGTTTATACGCTGAGCAAATAATCCGAGAAGCTGGACTTTATGGGGAAGAACGTGGCATCAAGATTGGAGGAAAACTTATTAACAACCTGCGTTATGCAGATGACACCACTCTGCTTGCTGAAAGTGAAGAGGATTTAAAACATTTACTGATGAAGATCATAGATCATGGCCTTAAATATGGGTTATGACTAAACATCAACAAAACAAAAATCCTTACAACTGGGTCAGCACGCAACTTTGCAATACATGGAGAAAAGATTGAGGTTGTCCAAGATTTTGCTTTGCTTGGCTCTATAATCAACACCTGTGGAAGCAGCAGTCAAGAAATCCAGAGATGCATTGCTCTAGGAAAAGCTGTGGCAAAAGATCTCTTTAGAGTATTGAAAAGCAAAGATGTCACATTGAAGACGAAGGTGCGTCTGACTCATACCATGGTATTTTCAGTGGCATCATATGGTTGTGAATGCTGGACATTGAACAAGAGTGACAGAAAAAGAATTGATGCTTTTGAATTGTGGTGCTGGAGACGTCTATTGAATATACCATGGACTGCCCAAAGAACCAACAAATCTGTCCTAGAAGAAGTGCAACCAGAGTGCTCCTTGGAAGCAAGAATGGCCAGACTGCATCTTACATATTTCGGACATGTAGTCAGGAGAGATCAATCCCTGGAGAAGGACATCATGTTTGGGAGAGTGGCAGGTCAACGCAAAAGAGGAAAACCCTCCCCCAGATGGATTGACACAGTGTCTGCAACAATGCGCTTAAACATAAATAAGATCGTTTGCCTGGCACAGAATCGGCAAGTGTTTCGATCTGCTGTACATAGGGTCACTATGAGTCGGACTCGACTCGACGGCATCTAACAACAACAACAACAACTTTCTCCTCTCCTCACCTATACATAATATTCAACTGATTTGTTAAAATTTAATTTCAATATGTTTTCTACTTGGGACATTTCTATTTGATTTTTATTCTTAAGAATACTTGATATAGTAGCCAATGCTATCTATTTTTCTAAATATATTTACCATAATTTACTTAAAATCTGAATGTAATAACTACTAGCAGTGATATTTATTAATAATGTGACTTTGTGATATTGTTTCCATTCCCTTTTCCATTATTTCTTCTTTTAATAATACAGTTAATTTTGCTTTGTTATATATATGACTATGTGTATGAAAAAATATGAAAATAATTTAGGCATTGAAAAATAATTGTCTTCCTGCAGAACAACTTGGCTTCTGTTGCTCTATTTATATTTTCATTTTGTTTTTGGCAAGAGTTTGGTTAATGACAAATCACTTCCATCAAATAAATCATGGAAGAAACTGGTAAAAAGATGACTTGCAAATACTTAAAATTGGTCTATTTCTAAATACTTAGCTCACAATCACTAATTATTTGTAACTTTGAGTTTCTTCTATATTGTATGACCATATATGTTCACTTAGAAGATCTTGGCTTCAGTTTATGAATAAACGAATAAAATTAAAATAGAATTCTATGTTTTGTTTTGTTTTTTCCTTTTAGAATTAGGTGTTAGAGTCTGGAGAATGCATGAGAGAAGATTTTACTGATGTAGAATTTGAATAATATTCTGACATCTGCACTCTACACAATTTAAATAAAAATAACTCTGACTTTAAACTATCTAAGTGCTATGGATATCCCTTGGGAGAAGGACCAGGCAGCCCACTCCCAAAAATCAATCTGCCATTGAAAACCCTATGAATAGCAGAGAAGCACTGACAATAGTGTTTCACTTGTACCTAGTGTGGCTATGAGTCAGATACTGACTCCATGGCACCTAACAACAACAACATGGATATCGCAAGGAAGCAGAATGGCCCTCACTCAAAATGTGGTTTAGATTTCAGGAGCTATGAAGGCATACACAGATCAAAAGTGACTGAAAGTGACCATGGAGAAGAGGGAGAGGTCTGGCTTGACACTTTTATGGTGTTAGAGACTGGGGGAGAGGTGAGCACTCCCTCCCAGGGGAAGGGCCTTTTCTGGATTGCATCTCTCTCTGAAGTCATGGAACAGAGCCTGCCATGGTATCCAAGTGTGCAGCACAGGGGCAGGAGATGGGGGAGGCTTTCAGTCTTTCAACAAACATGAAAAATTGAAATTAGAGTCATTGTACTATGATATAACTGTGCCATTAAAGTGGACAAGGAAGAAAAGAATTATATTGGTCTATAATCTGATGATATTTCCTGTTTCCTTCTTTTCTTTTTTCCTCTTATTCTTACAACCTTTAGTTTCAGCCAAGTCTCTTTCAAATAAAAAATGGTGATGTGAGGAATGAACCATCTTTCGGTTGCTCTGAGTTTCTTGCCAGCTTAAGGAGCGGATTTTCAGATTTACTTTGTGCAGCCTTTCATCATAAGCCTTAAGGTGAGTGTGTGGAGGCTCAGGGTGAAGAATGAATCTGTGGGTGAATGACAGTTTCTGTAGCTGGCCCACTAAAGCTGATAATGCCTTGGAAGACATTATTTACCACTAACTGGCAAGAGACTCCAAACATTGTTTTTTATTTAGCTAAGCCTTCTGCCCTATGGGTAATATCTTAGTTGGACAGAAGAGAATCCTTTGAGCTATGCAACGGCAAAGCAATCCACCAATCATGTTTTAATACAGATCCTATGCTATTTCAAATGCCTATATTTTGATAAGTGCATCTTGAGAAAATGCAAAACATTTGTAACAGAAGGAAACTGCTCTCTTCAAATTTTGGATGCAGGCATATTATTAGATTGTGTTGAAGTTTTCCATTCCTGTACGCCTGAGAGTCAAGCTCACTTAATGTGTTTGTGGGTATTTATATAGATGCATAAAGGCAGACAGGATTTTAAGGATTACACATAGAAGAGAGTATCTAAATGGATTTTCATGGACAGCTCCCTGTCCCAAAGTGAAGGCAGAGAATGGATCGATATATAGGTTTTACAGTAGGAAGGCTTTCAAGGAGACTAACAGTCATATAATTTCCTTCTTTGTTCTTAGAGGGCAGAGGCGGGTGTTTTACTTATTTATTTACTTGTGGTTATTTGGGAGATGCAGAGTGGAAACAAGATCGAATTGAATTTGCTTGGTTCTTGGTGTTTCCATTTAAAATCTCATTTTATATGATACCGCAGCACAGTAAAACAGAGGGGCCTTTGGTTAGATAAGAGGTGAGTAATATTTTGTTTGTGTGTTTTGTTTTGAGGAAAGATCTCTCTAGCTGGAGAGCTCAGGCTGACCTGGAATTTGCCTTGTAGCCCATGCTGGGCTCAGACTTGGAATCTTCTTGCCTCAGCTTTCAAGTACTGGAATTACAGGTCTGCATTACTCTGCCTGGGGCTGGGATTTAGCTCAGTTGGTAGAGCGCCACTCTGCAGTCTCTGAGGTCCTGAGTTCGATTCCCAGCACCGCAAAAATGGGAGAAGGACATGGCAACCCATTCCCAAGGCAATCCCAAAACAAACAAACAAACAAACAAACAAAAAACAATCTGCCATTGAAAACCCTATGAGAGTTGCTAGGAGTCGGATATGACTCGACGGTACCTAAAAACAACAACAACAGTTACTCTGCCTGGCAAGGTGAGTAATTTTTACACAGCAATCAGATGGGGAAAGTTGATTTGGGAGTTATGGAATGCAATATATGTTTTAGAAACATTTCTGGTTATAGGATATATTTTGTAGTTGTTTCTTATCCCTGGAGGAAATTTTAAGCTTTGAATCCTCACTTTTTTCTTATTGCAACCTAAGAATTACGAATAATATATATTTGAAATTTTTTTTTATTTATGCTGATGTATTAAAGAGCAGCCAGGCAGGAGTAGCTGGAAGAATCAACCTCCAAGGAACAAAAGCACACAGACACTTCCAATAAGCCTACCATTAGCCATGAGGACATAACAGGGGCATTTTCCAGGTGGAACCTGAGGTGCATGTCACACATGGACTGACATCACAGGACGCATGCCCTAGACAGAGCGCATGCCCAACACTCTCCTCTCGTAGGCAGGCCACATTCCTGCGTTGGACGAGTACTGATTCTTTCCTCTCTTTCCCTATGATCCCCAGCTCTTACTCTTACACAAGTGCCTAAAAAACTCTACAGCTTTGTTTCACTCTTTGGCTTTCTGTGAAAACTGTGATGAAGCCGAAGACCCACCTTAATCTGGCTGAGGTCCCCAGGAGGCGGGCTAGGTGGCGATACTGAGCTGCATCTCTGCCCTACTGCCGGTGACAGGTTTTGCAAAATGGTTGAAGATGATTGATTAATTACAAAAAGAAGACAACATTACTTCATGTTGAAATTCATCTCGCTGTACTTTTTTTTTATGTAGAGACTAAAAATACATTATTATCTTAAGACTTAATATGAAAGTTATTTACTGGCTGCTACCTAAGATTACCTGCAACCTCAGCCCTGTGGCATCCGATCCTATCAGATCTCTGAAGCTAGGCAGGATTGGGCCTAGTTAATATTTGGATGTGAGACCACCTGGGAACACTAGGTGCTGTAGGCTTGGGAGAAGGACCTGGCAACCCACTCCAAAATCAATCCTCCATTGAACATCCTATGCATAGCAGAGAAGCACTGACAATAGTGTTTCCCCTATTGTACATAGGGTCGCTATGAGTTGGATACCGACTACGTGGCACCTAGCAACAACAACCACCTAAGATTATTCCATTTTTAATTTTGCAAAGATACGATCTTGTTTACAGCAACTGTGGACATTCAATGTATTCATATTTTCTCTGAAATAAAAAAAATCTTATAATTAATAAATTATTAAAATACAGAACAAATATTGGGGATATTTTGAATGAGTCTTTTCTTACCATAGGATATGACTTCTGTTATTATTTCTGGTGTATATTAAAATTATAGATCTCTGTATAGTCATTTTGTAAATCACTTTAGACTTCTGTAGATTATTTTGCATTAAGCTAATAAGGAATATTTAATTCTGAAGGAAGTGAAAATTAAAATTTAGTTTATTTCTCTTGTCTTATTAAATTTCAGGAAAGTATGAATAATAGATGTATGAGATAAAAGTTCTTGTTGCCATTCAAAGCCCTGTGCAAATCAGTATTTTTTTAATTTGTGAAATGAGCCCACATTTCTCATTTTCTACTTCACTCAAAACGTCTTCCCTAAGCCATTGCAGTTATAATTATTTACTAGGGTAATGTTAGGAGTAAATGCTCAATTCCAACTTGTCATCCTTCCCTTGGGATCAACTGTCAGATAAGCCCTAAAATAATTCCTTGAGTATGTAACCTGTGTCTGGGCCTGTGTATCTGAGAGTGTGGAGAGAAGAAGAGAAAGACAGACAGAAAAACAGACTGAAAAAGAGGTTATGACAAAGGAATATTAGGGGCTTGCAAAATAAGCTTAGCATTCTTCCTAATTACAGAAGAAAAGCACTTAAACTAGTCTTCATTTATTATTCATTAAGTTTATTAAATAGTCAAATATGTTAAGTAGTTATAATTCTACTAGTTTCTAGTGGATAGAAAAATCATCAAGGCGCAGTTACTGTCTAGAATTCATTTAAGATCTCCATTTCCCAATGAGCTACAGAATGGCAGCATTGAGTTGTGTGTGTCTGAGTAGTCAAAGTTACGCTGAAAAAGGCAGGGAAATATTTGAATCTTTCTTCCTTTACAAACAAAAGCCACTGGATCTCTAAAACAAAATAGAATAAACTAAAACCTTGCATGATTCTTATTCTTAAAAGAACAATTAAATGGTTAGATGTGCACTAACAATTAAAATTCATATGGAATTAAGCTTGCGATTTCGGGAAAGAAGATTATAGACAGCCATTTAATAGAAACATGGAAAAAGAGAAAAAAGAAACAACAGGAAGTCAAGTTATTATAGAACGCTGATGGCACTAATTGAACATTAGAGATATGTTCTCGTTTTGGGTTCTATAATGAGAAACAGGCCTGCAGCCATAGCCCTGTGGCATCCGATCCCGTCAGATCTTGGAAGCTAAGCAGGGTCGGGCCTGGTTAGTACCTGGATGGGAGACCACCTGGGAACACCAGATGCTGTAGGCTTGGGAGAATGACCTGGCAACCCCCTCCCAAAAATCAATCTGCCATTGAAAACCCTATGAACAGCAGAGAAGCACTGACAATAGTGTTTCCTCTGTTGTACAGAGGGTCGCTATGAGTCGGATACCGACTCGACGGCACCTAACAACAACAACAATGAGAAACACTACCAATCTTCATGAAATACATGGCCATTTTCATTTCTTTACACATTGTCTCTGATTTCTCTTTATTTATAAAAATTCCTTCATTTAGGATATTGAAATATAACTTCATTATATATATATGGCCTCAAGCCATAGCTCTATGGCATCCGATCCCATCAGATCTAGGAAGCTAAGCAGGGTTGGCCCTGGTTAGTACTTGGTTGGGAGACTGCCTGGGAACACCAGGTGCTGTAGGCTTGGGAGAAGGACCCAGCAACCCACTCCCAAACATCAATCCGCCATTGAAAACCCTATGAACAGCAGAGAAGCACTGACAATAGTGTTTTGCCTATTGTACATAGGGTCGCTATGAGTCAGATACCGACTAGAGGGCACCTAACAACAACAACAAATATATATGGAAATAGTATCTATTTTTGTAAGTTTATTCTATCTTATTAGTATGTCTAAAATTTTTTATTTTTTTAAATTTATTCTCCATAGGAAAGGATTAGTCATATCACAAGTTTTTCTACAAAGACAAAATGAATAGAGAGAGAGAGAAAAAGAGAAAGAGAGAGAGAGAGAGAGGAAAGAGAGAGAGAAAAACAGAGAGAAGAGGGGTGATGGGTTTATTTTTGGAATTATGAGGCTGAGAAAACCTACTTCACACACCCTATAAGCAATTTAGATAACCAGGAAAATTAGTGGTGTAATGAGTGCCCTGAGAAGGAGTTTGGGGTGCAGCATTTTGGGGGTGCTGGCATAAGTCCTGGAAATTGAAGGCCAAAGAAGCAGCAGTTTCAATTTCTGAGGGCAAGAAAGTCCAAGGAGAGAGAATTAGTAGTCCTTCTTTTACCTTTTTTGTTCTATTGAGGGCAGCAGTCCATAGGACTTTGCAGATCCTAATTGGTGAAGGTAGATCTTTTAAAACCATGTTATTGATTCTATTGCTAATCTCTCTTAGAAACACTCACAGCCACTCCTACAAATAATATTTTATCAACTACCTGAGCATCTTAGACCAAACTGACACATAACACTAGTCATTGTTATTTAAATATTTGCATATGTCAGAGAGTGAATAATACAAAGAAACGTCTCTTATTTTGAAAAAGAAAATATTTTCCCATTCACCCTAATTTTGAGCTATTACTATACACCTCCATTCATGAGCTACAAATTGATATGCCTAATTTGAGTATAGAAATGCCATCTCTTAAAGAAAATAACGTGGAACTGTGTTGTCACATGTTGCAAATTCTTTAATAGTTTGACAAATATATTAGAAGGAACAGCTGTGATATTTTCCAAATTTATGCTGAGTAAATTAAGTTCAGTTTAAAAGTTCAGGTTCTATCTCCAATAGAAAGATATCATAAAAAGAATGAATGTTATTGGTAAGCCCTGGTATTGTGCAAGGCAATTATCATCTATTTTCATGCAACTCAGATACTGGCCTTTTAAATATTAAGATAGTTGTACTATGCTTTCAAAATACATGTAGCGTAATCACAGAACTTTCATTAACTGGTATCTTGTGTATATTACACATCATACTATAATGCAACTTTCTTGACTCTCATAGAGTCCTTGTTTGAAGCCTAAGTAGTTGTGTATTGTACTTAGTAAAACAGAACAGCAATTAAACACATTAAAAATGTATCAAGATAATGTTATAGTCTAATGAATCTCACTAAGATGGATTCAATGACTTTAAGTATACTTTTAAACTTTCTCCATCTTGCTCTATGTTGTATTTTTTTTCTGTACTGGGGGTGGGGTTGAATTCAGTACCTCATGCATGCTTTGCAATTGCTCTACCACTAAGGTGTACCCTCAGCCCATTTTTTATTATTCTGGGACGTGAGCTCACTAAATTACACAGGCTGATTCTGACCTCAAACTTATGATCCTCCTGCTTCAGCTTCCACAGTTCCTGGGATTACAGCTATATGCCACTGCACCCAGTTTATTGTATTTTTTGTATAAAATACTGAATTTAAAACATACTTTCTGCACAGTGATCAAGATATATTACCTGTTATTAACACTTGTTTTCATTTTTTTTAATTTTTAGAAACTACTCCATTTCATTGTTGTTGTTATTAGGTGCCATTGAGTCAAGTCTGACACATAACAACCCTCATAGTGTTTTCAATGGCTGACTGTTTTGGGATTGCCTTGGGAGTGGGTTGCCACGTCCTACTCCCATTTTGCGGTGCTGGAAATCGAACTCGGGACCTCAGAGACTGCAGAGCAGCACTCTACCTACTGAGCTAAATCCCAGCCCCTCCATTTCATAGATTCCTTGATATATGGAATCAAGTGTTTGATCTCTACAAGGGATAAATCATAGATGAGGCATATCAAATTGTGCAATTTTAAAGCCTTTGAAACTAGCTCCCCAGTTTCTTCAAACTCTCAAAACATTTCAATAGTAAATCCTCCCATCTGTTCAAGTCTTCCTTTGTAATTGTTGTTAGGTGCCGTAGATCTGACTCATAGCTACCCTATGTACAAAAGAATGAAACACTACCCAACACTCTACCGTGCCCGCATTATGTCAGTGCTTCTTTGGTATTCACAGAGTTTTCAATGGCTAATTATGTCCTGAGTGGGCTGCCAGGTCCTTCTCCCAATCCTACAGCACCCAGGATACCCAGGTTTTCTCCCATCCAAGTACGCATCAGGCTGTAGACTCAATTCTCCCTTATTGTTGTTGTTGTTACGTGCCGTCCAGTCGGTACCTGACTCATAGCAACCCTCATAGGGCTTTCCATGGCTGACAGTTTTGGGATTGCCTTGGAAGTGGATTGCCAGGTCCTTCTCCCAGTTTTGCGGTGCCGGGAATTGAACTTGGGCCCTCAGTGGCTGCAGCGCAGCGCTCTACCAACTGAGCTAAATTCCAGCCCCCAATTTTTCCTTATCATCCATTATTCAACTGACACTTTAAGAATCCACTGTGGACAAAGTGCCCTGCCTAAGGACTGAGGGAATGAAGTGATGAAAAACTTGAAGGCTGCCCTACAGATAGCACCCTAGGCGAGATGATAGAAAAGCGTCCAGAAGAGCTGTAAGGTAGATTGGAAGGTGTGACACGGGGAGGTAGAAAGTGATAAGAGAGTTCCGACACAGGAAGGGCCACCTCTACCTTGCACATTCTTACAAGAAGCCACATGGAGAACATGCTAAAGTCTGCATGCAGAACTGACCAACTGAAATGGGCAGGCGCGTCACTTTGGACTGAGATGATGTGAGAAGTAGCAGCAGATATGCTTTGGTCCCATCAAATTTTTCTTCTGTCAATGTGAGTATGTCAAAAACTCCATTTCCTATTTCCACATCCACTTGGCTTATTTCTTCTCATATTTTTCCATACTTTTACTAATACTAAATTTATTTTACATGTAAGACAATATACCTGAATTGAGTTTGCTATTACTGATAACAGCTCCTAAACACTCTACTAGTTTAAAAACTCTTTTTCAAAAATCTGTTTAACTACTACTGTCAAAAGAAACCTCCCTGTGAGATGCATACTTGATCACAATGCTGTAGTATATTTTAAGATAAACCTGGCCTCAAAATACACATTTCAAAATTTCATATTTTGGCATTTATAAGGTATTATTAACATTACGTACTCTCTTCAGAAAATAGAAAAGCCTTTTCGTGAAATGTCAAACTATCAATAATCTCCCTCTGGTTTTATTTCCCCTAGGAAACATTCTGTTTAGGTATTTATTTCACACTATCATAAAGTGTTCACACAATGACAAATCTCTTTTGCCCCTTATCTACAAATAGCTTTCATGGAGCACCTAGTTTCTCCAAGTGTTGAGGGATTTAGATAGATAAGTGAGGTAGCCTTTCTGTCTCTCCAGGTAGATATAAATTGTGGCATAAAAAAATAATGGCACCACACAAGTTTACTCATGTATGGTATATAAAAATTGATCTCATAAACTAAGAGTAAAATGGGGGTGACCAGAAAGTGGGGTTAGTACTGGGGAGAGAGGTAGGGGGTAAGGTTGATCAATGGATACTAAGGTACAGGTAGAGAAGAGCAAGTTCTGGCATATGATTGCACAATGGGATGAACGTTGTTTTGTTGTTGTTGTTCTTGTTGTTGTTGTTGCTGTTGTTGTTGCCCTCTAGTTGGGTCCAATTTACAGTGATCCTATGTACAACAGAATGAAACACTGAGTAGGACTGGCCTTGAGAAATTGCTTCATTGTAGATCACATTGCTTCTGGTTTGATATGCTGTTGTTGCTGTTGTTAGGTGGTAAACTGAGTTAAAAATGTATTTTCTCTCTGATTTTCTTACACTTTTAAAATCCTAGCACTGATTTTGTTTGTTTCTATGGGAATATAGTCAATATTAATGTATTTTAATCAAGGTCACCATATTAAATTTTCTGGCAAAGAGTTAAAACACTATGAAACAGAAACAATAGCTTTCTTTTGTTTTACTCATTTTTATCTTTCTGGTTTCATCATTATTTTAAAATTTTATAGTCAAACACATTATTCCAGTTAATAGAAAATGATACATAGGCTTTGTCTTTTAAATTTGAAGTAGTTAAATAATTCAATTTATATAATTAATTTATTAATAATTTATGATTCTGAGTTTTTGTATACTTGCCTGCATCTACTTTAAAAACATAAATTTAAAACTCCATCTATTTTTTCAAGATTTTTAATGTGACTAGACAATTTAATTGTAAATGGAGATATTAAAGCATAAATTATGAAAATTTTATTAAGGGGAAACGTCTGTTAGTTATTTAAATGAATAAATGTAGCTCATTTGGCCTCAGTTATGCTGCTTTATTTGTGACATCAACAAACTTGTTGAGAATTTCATATTCCGAAGCCGAGAAGAATGCAAGAGTTCTAATTCAAGGCATCAATCACTGAAAATGAACATAACCTAATGTCAGTGCTGAATCAGGCCATCAATTTATTGCTTTGTAAAAGCAATCAGCAAGCTATCAAGCAATAAAGTGTATGCGGTAACTGCTTCTTCTGAGACAGCACTGCCATTGACAATGATATACTGATGCGGAATAGCAACTATTTTCCAGCACATTATGCCTATTACTTGTTAAAAGCTCCACTGTGCAACAGATGTGAAATATGTTTCTTATTATTATGGACCAATCCACTTTGTTTAATAGCTTTGTATGCCACTTAGACTTGCTGTCTTATTTAATGAGGTTTTATTTGAACTCTTTTGCTTTTTCTGAGACTTTATGTAAAGAAGTACAGCTGTGAACTGCTTTTCACTCAATTTCCCAAAGGCAGAGAGGTGGCTTGCTAGTGTCTTTTACAATGTCTTATTACAGAAAGACCAAGGTGTCTGGAACAAATCGTGAGGCTATTAAAATAGTGTCACTTCCGACTAAAAGACTAAATATTTTACATTATGTTAACAAGATGTGATTGGTTGCTTATAGTCTTCTAATACATGGTGGATGCTTCTCTGTAGGTCTGTTTGCTTGTGATAAAGTGGGAGCTCTGGGGTGAATGTAGTGGAAAAGCGTGTGTTCTACTAACTTAATCTGCACATATAGAAAATGGATTTGACTTGATGGTGCAGTGAACCCTCTAACTCTTATCTGCAATTTTCAGAAGGTCTAAAACTAACAATTTTTTCATATCGTTATTTGCTGGAGGATCAGGAGCTAAGGAAATAATGCTGGCATCAGTAGAGCATCAGAAAAATGTTGCCATTTCTTTTTTAATGTGAACAAGAGTATCTGTAAAGAGTCAGTGTTTGTTTCTGTGAATGCACAATCCATCATATTGAAAACTGACAAGTCAAAAAATTAAATTTTGCTGTATTCAGTCATTAATGTTGGTTGATTTTTCTACAGTTAAATTCAACATTTAAGGTTCTCTTTAAATCATACAAAATAACATTTTAAAGATTCTTAGAAATTCTTCCTTGAGAGCAAACGTTAGCTATATGATTATGAATAGCAAACAAGAATTATATATTAGGAAACTTAGGTCAAGTAGACAGATCATATGCTTTGAGTTAACACAGTTCATGTTAGATGTAATTTCTGCTTTTACTATAATTAATACTCATATTGTTATTGGCTTGATAGTTTCCTCAACTTCTTTAAAGGTGAAAACTACAATTTCTACTCAAAGAAAATAAATAGTTCCTATTACAGAACAGAATAGTTAAACAAAATGATAGTTACAGCACATGAATCTTAATTCAAAAATTTTGGCTAAGGAGAAAGTCCTAAATGAGTGGCAAACATGTTTTACACTAATCAAACTGGGGGTTGGCTCAGTTGATTGAGTGCTGGGCTACACTCTCTGAGGACCCAGGTTTGATCCACAGCACAATAAAAAATGGGAGAAGGACTTGGCAATCCACTCCCAAAGCAATCGCCAAACTATCAGCCATTGAAAACCCTATGAGGGTCCCCATGCATCAAATATGACTTGAGGGCATCTGCCAACAGCAACAACAATCCAGGTGGCAAGAGAGATGATATATTCCACATCTATTGCAGCAAGATATCTTTCTTATGAACAATACTTCTGAAAACAGAAATAAAACACCTGTGTGTTAGTCAAAGTAGGCCAGATTATGCAGATGTAACAGACAACTTCGAAGTATCAATGATTTAAAACAGACGTGCATGCTATGTAAATATCAACATTGATGCAAAACAATCGGATTAATTCAACATTCATTCTCTATAAAAGTTCTCAGCAATTAGCAACCAGGGGATAATCCTTAAATGTTAAGAGCATCTTCAAAAACACTACAGAAGAGTCAAACTTTATGGTTAGGAAGTAAATGCTACTCACTTAAAATTAGAAAGAAGTTATGAACATACACAGTTATACTTCTATTCAACATTTTATTTCCAGGAAACAAGGAAATAATTATTTAAAAATACTCATCTAGATCAACAAATATAACAGTTTGATTGACTGACAATTTCTTCACCATAGGACATATGGTGAAGGTTTAAGTTAAAAAAATTTTTATAGTAAAAGACACAATGCTACTAATTCTCTTCATAATACTCCTTCTAGCTTCAACAACACATACCCAATCATTCTTGCTACTTTTTGAAAGAGTTCTGGAAATCCTCTTTGGTGGGTGCTGAATCAGTTCAAATTGTTTACCCTTCATGGTCATTTTGATAAGAGGCAGAAGTTACGCGGTGCCAGACCCAGTGAGTAAGGTGAAGGGCTCAGTGTAGTGGTTCCATTTACCCAAAATTGTTGCTTGAGAAGCTATGTGGGACATGGGGCATTATCATGACACTCATGAAAGAGAACTTCCAGAACTGCTTAAAGAAACGTCTAGAATGATGGGATAAGTGTGTTCAAAGCCAGTGGGAGTTGAGTATTTTTGGTGGGATTAACGGCAATGTTTCTGTTACTGTAATTTTTTTTATTTAATCATTATAACTCTATGTTTTGACCATACCTCATAAACATAAATAAGAATCTATACTACTGCTACTATATCAAATAAACATTTAGACAAATTGCAGTCACTATAGGACAATAGGGTGGGCTGGGATTTAGTTCAGCTGGTAGAGCACTGCTCTGCAATCTCTGAGGTCCCGAGTTCAATTCCCAGCATCGAAAAAACAGGAGAAGGATATGGCAATCCACTCCTGAGGCAATCCCGAAACAGTCCTCCATTGAAAACCCTATGAGGGTCGCTATGAGTTGGACACGACTCGATGGCACCTAACAACACCATAGGACAATAATTATACTCCCATATATTAGTCACAATCTGCAACTGAATACAAAATTACCACTAAGCACCATGTAAAAATATGAAAATAAAGACTATTCTTACTATTTATTTGGGAGAGCTGTGTGGTCATTGAGCCAGGCAGAAGAAGAGGAAATGGAGTGATAGACATTCTTCATGTTTCAAAGACCTACTGCCATAAAGATATCAGTTCCTTCCACAATGATTTATAGTTTTAGTCCAATAAAAGTCCAAGAGGATTTTTTGTTAAATACTGACTAATTCTAAAACTGAAATGGAAATGCAAAAGACCTAGATTAACTGAAAGACGCTTAAACTTGAGAAAAAATTGGAGAGTAGTACCTCCTGATTCCATAACTTAAAATCATGCCCTAATCAAAGCTATCAGACATGGGTAACAAAATAGATGAATAGATAAAGAATACAGAGTTAAGGAACAGACTAATATATCTATTATTTTGAGAAAAGTACAATGGAGAAAAAAATCTTAAATACTGTTGGGAATGTAGAATATCTATCTATATAAAAAATAATTTTCCTTTTATTGTCCTATATAGAGGCTTAATTGAAACATTTAAAATTATTAAAATTCTAGTGGAAATTATGAAAAGGTCTCTTGTAACTTTGAATAGGGCTGGGATTTAGCTCAGCTGGTAGAGCGCTGCGCTGCAGTCTCTGAGGTCCCGAGTTGAATTCCCAGCACTGCAAAAATGGGAGAAGGACCTGGCAATCCACTCCCAAGGCAATCCTGAAACAGTCTGCCATTGAAAACCCTATGAGGGTCGCTATGAGTCGGATACCGACTCGATGGCACCTAACAATAACAACAATGACTTTGAATAAAGAAAATATTTCTTTGATACAACAAATAACAAATAGATGTACTGGATTTTATCCAGTTAATATCTTCCTGCTCCTTGAAAGACATGTGAATATAAAATATATAAAGGACTTGTATTTTATATATAATATAATAAGATAGGCCTGCAGCCATAGCCCTGTGGCATCCGATCCCGTCAGATCTCGGAAGCTAAGCAGGGTCAGGCCTGGTTAGTACCTGGATGGGAGACCGCCTGGGAACACCAGGTGCTGTAGGCTTGGGAGAAGGACCTGGCAACCCCTTCCCAAAAATCAATCTGCCATTGAAAACCCTATGAACAGCAGAGAAGCACTGACAATAGTGTTTCCCCTGTTGTACATAGGGTTGCTATGAGTCGGATATCAACTCCACGGCACCTAACAACAACAACAACACAATAAGATATAACTATATAAGATAATACAACTACAACTGTATTGGAATAATTGAAAATAATATACAGATCATATCAAGTGTGTTTAAAGAGTGAAATGGAGAAAATAAAACTCTTATGTTGTATATGAGGAATTATGTATCTATTTTGGAAAAATTCATGGCAATTCCTCACAAAGTTATGTGAAATACCAGATGATCCATGCATTCCACTTCAGGCTACTAACACAGAAAAGACAATACAGTACTGTAAAATGACTGATATGTAAATGTTTATTGCACGTTTCTTTGTAACTGCCAAAAAATGAGAAATTACCTATGTGACTACCAACAGTTGTTTGGCTAATCCAACAGAATTGTATTCACACAGTGGAATATTACTAAGAAATAGTAAGATGAAAAAAATTAATGAAATAGGAATAAATTGTAGACTGTGTGAAGGGGTCATCTCTGTCCCCAAAGCAGAATGGCTCACATATGATTCTTTTTATTTTACATCTTTGAAAAATGTAGAAGAAAAATCAGATCATGGCAGTTGTTCCTGGATTTGTGGTGGAAATAAGAGCAGAGTGGAAGCACTGTATAATGTTGGATTATTTTAGACTACAACACCATGGCATAGTGGAATCAATTACTGTAAGGGAGGAAAACAGGGAGAAATGGATTTGCAGAGTGAAAGTCAGGAAATCAAATGTTAGTAATATTTAGTTTGTGTTGCCCAATCAACAATCCAGAAGAATATTATATAGACACCTGCATCTCCATGTTCAATGCTGCACTTTTCACAATAGCAAGGATATGGAATCAACCAAAGTGCCTTTCAACAGAAGAATGGATAAAAAAAAAAAAACTATGGTACATATACAGGATGGAATACTACTCAGCAATCAAGAAAAATGAAATAAGGTCATTCGCAGCAAAATGGATGGAATTAGGGAAAATTATTTTGAGTGAATGAACCCAAGCTCAGAAAGAGAAACACCATATGTTCTCACTCATATGTGGGAGCTGAATCAAAATTATAAGAAGGAACCATCCTATTCAAAGGTCAGATCAAAATTAAATGAAAAAAAAAGCTAAGAATAGTGTCAATGTAAATGGTCTAGAAAATGCATGCAATTGTTCTGACAAGATAATAACAAAGCTCACTACAGGAAAAGTTTCTATCTTAAACAGAACTGGAACTCAAGTACATATAGAAAATATTACCAAGTAAATGATAAGAGAAGACTTAGATGGGGAGGGTGGAGGGGGAAGCATATAAGAGGGTAAGGGGGCACATATATGAATAATGTACATCAAAATGCATATATGGAAATGCCACAATGAAAAGCATGTCAGAATGAATCACATTAAGGTGTACATTAAAAATGTCCAATAAAAAAAGATAGTGTACATAAGAACAAAAGCCTGGCAAAAAGTTTTATATTTGTTAGTTAATGGAAATTAATGATAAATCTGCTTTTCATTTTAACAATGAAAAGAGGAATATGAAGATACTGATTTTCAAAATTGAAGCATGTTGTTCTTGTTAGGAGCTTCTGAGTTGGGTCCAACTCATAGCAACCCTATGTACAACAGAACGAAACACTCCTCAACTCTGTGCCTGGCACAAGATCCTTTTTATGTTTAAGGCAATTGTTGTAGACACTGTGTCAACCCATCTAGTTTAGGGTCTTTCTTTTTTCCATTGAACTGCCACTCTCTCAACTTGGTGTCCTTCTTCAGGGATTGGTCCCTCCTGAAAACATGTCCAAAATACATAGACACAGTCTAGCCATCCTTGCTTTCAAGGATCACCTTGGTTGCACTTCTTCTAGGATGGATCTATTGGTTCTTCTGGCAGTCCATGTTACATTCAATATTCATCTCCAGCACCATAATTCAAAAGCATGAATTCGTCTCCTGTCTCCCTTATTCAATATACAGGTTTCAGAAGCATATGATGTAATTGAAAATACCGTGGCATGAGTTATGCACACTTCCATCTTCAATGTGACGTCTTTACTTTTCAACACTTTAAAGAGGTCTTTTGCAACAGCTTTTCCCAATGCAATGTGTCTTTTGATTACTTGACTGCAGCTTCTGTGGATGTTGATTACAGAATCAGGTATAGTAAAACCTTGAATAACCTCAGTCTTTCTCTGTTTATCATGAAGTTGGCTACCAACCGAGTTGTAAGGATTTTTGTTTTGATGATGTTGAGGCACAATCCATACTGAAAGCTGAGTTCTTTGATCTTCATCAATAAATGTTCAAATCCTCTTCACTTTCAGCGAGGAGCTTTGTGTCATCTGCATAACACAGGTTTTTAATGAGTCTCCCTCTAATAATTATTCCATGTTCTTCTTCACAAAGTCCAACTTCTTTAATTATTGGCTATGCATAGAGTTTGAAGAGATATGGTGAAATGATACAGCCCTGAAGCACACCTTTCTTAACTTTAAACCAGGCAGTGTTTCCTTGTTCTGTTCAAAGGACTGCCTCCTGGTCCATGTACAGAGTTCTCCTGACTACAGTTAAGTGCTCTTGTATTCTCATTGCTTGCAATGTTATCCATAATTTGTTGTGATCTACACAGTCAAATGCCTTTTCATGGTCAATAAAACATAGACAGACTTCTTTCTAGTATTCTGTGCTTTGGGTTAATATCCATCTAGCATCAGCAATGATGTAACTGTTTCCATGCTCTCTTCTGAATCTGGCTTAATTTTCAAGTGGTTATTTGTCTATATACTGCTACAGTTATTTTGGAATGATATTCAGCAAAATTTTACTTGTGTGTGATATGAGTGATACTGTTTGATAATTTCCACATTCAGTTGGATCCTCTTTCTTGAGAATAGGCATGAACATGGATCTCTTCCAGTCAGTTTGCCAGGTAGTTCTTTTCCAAACCTCTTGGCATAAACAAATGAGTACCTCCAGTGCTGCATCTGTTTGTTGAAACATCTCAATTGGTATTCCATCAATTCCTGAAGTCTTGTGTTTTATTAGTTCCTTCAAGGAAGCTTCCACTTCTTCCTTCAGTATCTTTGGTTCCTGATCTAATGCAACTTCTTCAAATGGTTAATCATCCACCAATTCTTTTTGGTGTATTCCTTCCAACTTTTTTGATGTTTCCTGTGTCATTTAATATTTTTCCTATAGCATTCTTCACTATTGCCACTCGAGGCTGGAATTTTCTCTTCAATTCTTTAAGCTTAAGAAAAAGAATGTATTCTTCCCTTTTGTTTTTCTATCTCCAGCTCTTCGAACATGTCATTAAAATATTTGATTTTGTCTTCTCTCACTGCCCTTTGAAATCTTCTCTTTATGTCTTTAACTTCATCATGTCGTTTCTTTAATTTGACCTGCTTGATATTCACAGGCAAGTTTCAGAGTCTCTTTTGACAGCAATTTGGACTTTTCTTTGTTTCCTGTCTTTTTAATAACTTTCTGCTATTTAATGAATGATGTCTTTGATTTCATGCCACAGCTCTTCTAGTCTTTGATCATTAGTATCTATCATATCAAACTTGTTCTTGAGGTGGTCTCTGAACTCAGATGGTATATACTCAAGGTCATACCTTGGCTCTTGTTCATGTGTTCCAATTTTCTTCAGTTTCAGTTTGAACCTGCATATGAGTTGCTGATAGTCTGATCCACAATCAGTACCTGGTCTTGTTCTGACTTTTGATATTGGGCTTTTCCATTGTCTCCCTCCACAAATGTAGTTTATTTGGCTCCTGTATATTCCATCTGGTGAATTCCTTGTGCATAGTCACCATTTATGTTGATGAAAAAATGTATTTGCAATAAAAAGTTTGTTGACAAAAGCAACAAATAAGCACATACTGGTCCTATCATGATGATCAAATGGAAAACATCTTTGAAAAAAGCAAAATCAACCTTCATATTATGACTTTGACAACTCAAGAGAAAGAAAGAAAATACAGATTAAGTGAACATGGTAATTTGTAGTATACATAGATAGATGACAGATAGATAGATAGATAGATAGATAGCCTGCAGTCATAGCCCTGTGGCATCCAATCCCATCAGATCTCAGAAGCTAAGCAGGGTCAGGCCTGGTTAGTACTTGAATGGAGACCACCTGGGAACACCAGGTGCTGTAGGCTTGGGAGAAGGACATGGCAACCCATTCCCAAAAATCAATCCGCCATTAAAAACCCTATGAATGGCAGAGAATCACTGACAATAGTGTTTCACCTACTGTACGTAGGGTCACTATAAGTCAGGTACTGATTAGATGGCACCTAACAACAATTACAAGATGATAGATAGATAGATAGATAGATAGATGATAGATAGATAGATAGATAGATAGATAGATAGATGGATAGATAGATAGATAGATAATAAAGATATAGATATAGATAGATATAAACACATTTTTTTCTGTCTTGGGAGGTTGATCCCAGGGTCTTTCTACACTGATGTGTACTCTAGGCCCCTTTCATATTTTTTGTTTTGAGACAGAGTCTCACAGGGTTTCATAGGATGCCTATGGCCTGCAACTCATAATCCTCTTGCCTCAGACTCCTAAGTCAGTTAGATTTCAGGTATGACCCATCATGCCTAGTTATATATGTCAATTTCAATACTAAGGTGTTTGGGAATTTTTTCAGATATAATTTAATTATAGGAAAAAAATTCACCCTTTTTGATATACAGGTCTTATACAACAACCACAATCAAGACAGAAAACCTGTCTATGACTCTCACATCTTCCCGCATGCCACTTTATGTATAATTCTTTCCCCAACATGTCCTGACAACTACTGAATTGTTTCTTGCTTCTATAGTTTTGATTTTACAGACTGTCATGCAATTTAAATCATTTAGTATGTGGACTTTTAGATTTGCTGAATAGACTGCCAAAATATAGACAAATTGCAGATGGTTTATTCATTCACCATCTGAAAGTTATTTGCTATTTCTAATTTGGGGTTAAAAATAATGCTGCTATAAAATTCACTAGATATTTAGTATAAACATTTTCTTAAAGTTTAAATAATCATTCTTCTGATTTCCATATTGTACCAAATTCACACATACCAAACATCTTGAAGTACAATGTTTGGATCATTTGCTAAGTGAACATTTATTTATCTTAGAAACTACCTAAGTTCTTTCTGAACTTACTTTACCATTGTTCCTTTCCAATAGGAATGAATGAACTGCATTCTTACCAAATTTGTTAATGTCAATAATTTGTTTCTTATTTTAGACATCCTAATATAGCTGGGGTTTAGCTCAGTTGGTAGAGTCCTGCTCTGTAATCTCTGAGACCCTGGGTTTAAAGCCCAACACTGCAAAAATAGGAGAAGGACCTGACAATACACTCCTGAAGAAATCCCCAAACAAACAGCCATCAACAATCCTAATAGCAGAGAAGCACTGACATAATGCCAGACATGGTACAATGTTAGAAAGTGTTTTGTTCTGTTGTACATAGAGTCACTATGAATTGGATCTGACTAGATGGCATGTAGAAACAACAACAATATATGCATAGTGCCATTTCATTTTTACATTTTATTTCCCTGTACTTTAATTTGTCTACAGCATACCCCTGATGTTCAGTCCTATCAGATATCAGAAGCCAAGCAGTGTCAAGCCTGGTTAGTACTAGGATGGGAGACATCCTGGGAACACCAGGTTCTGTAGGCTTGGGAGAAGGACCTGACAACACACTCACAAAAAACAATCAGCCATTGAACACCCTATGAATATCAGAGAAACATTGATATAGTGCCACAGTGTCAGGGAGTGTTTCATCTGTTGTACACAGGGTTGCTATCAATCAGACCTGACTTAATGGCACCTAACAACAAAAACAACATACTTTAATTTGGAATGTGTCAATATAAGAGAAACCAGATCATTTTTAAATCCAAATATTATAGAGGTCAAAATAGTAATCAGTGGAAATTAGAAGGTAATTCTCTTTGAAATATAATTGAAATACTATTATAAGAATCTGTGCAATACAGTAGAATGTAAATACATAAAACTACTTTTAATTAGCAAATAACAACCAAATATCAATAAACTATGCATGTAACATTTGAGGAAAAACAGGAAAATTAAAATATAACATTGAAAAATAAAACAATAAAGCTAAAGGTCACATTAATATGTATGAAAATATATAAAACAGATGATTAACAGAATTGAAATTCTGATTGAAAACTGATGAAGAACTCAAGTGGATATTTTTAGGAGAGAGTTTTCATAAACATAAAATACTAGGGATAAAAGGGGAAGGGTTATTGATAAAACAGGTGATAAAACATAAGAAAGAATGCTGTGAAAATAGGCAAATAAATTGTAAAAATATTAAGTGCTTATAATCTTGTAAGCATATAACTTAGCAAAACTGGCTCATAATGAGATAACATTTGGATATTCTTAAACCATCAAAGCACTTCCACAAAGAACAGAAAAAAACCAGATAATCATTTTGTACAGCTGGTATAAAGTATGCAAAAACAGAAAAAAGCTGTATGAGGCATGATTAATATTATAACATCTCATTAATGAACAGATGTCCAACTCTCTCAAGGAAAAATCAGCAAGAAGAAAACAGTAGGGTGTAAGAATGACCATCTACTATGAGGTTTTAGGAGAAAATGAATTAGGGCAAATTCTTACTTTCCCTGAATGATCACAATAACATTCTGATGGGTTCTGTTTTTTTCTTTCCAAACATATACTGGGATCAAACTATACAATGTATGCTTAAATTATACATATATGTATACACATATATGTATATGTATATGTATGTATGTGTCTGTGTGTATGTGTGTGCATATATATATATATATATATATATATATATATATAGAGAGAGAGAGAGAGAGAGAGAGAGATACCACTGTGCCATCTGATCCTGTCAGATCTCCATTGGTAGTGGAGGTAGGGTAGGGGAGGATGGTGAGAGGGTAAGGAGGAAGTTATGTGAGCAATGTACAGTGAAATACATATATGTAAATGTCATAATGAAACCCATAAAATTGTACATTAAAAATTACCGCTGAGAAAAGAGAAAAAAATATCTCAGAAGCTAAGCAGGTTGGGTCCTGGTTAGTAACTTGATGGGAGACGGCCTGGGAACATCAGGTTCTGTAGGCTTGGGAGAAGGACCTGGCAACCCACTCACAAAATCAATCAGCCATTGGAAACCCTATGAGGATCTCTATAAGTCAGACATGACTTGAGGGCACCTAACAAAAACTACAAAACATATGTATAGTTTTTCTTTCTTCCTTTAATTTAGATTTAGCTCCCACGTATGAGTGGGAGCATGTGGTGTTTCTCTTTTGAGGACTGGGTTATTTTGCTTAAGTCCATGTTCTCCAGTTCAAACCATTTTTCTGCAAATGGCATAATTATGTTCTTCTTTATTGCTGAATAGTATTTCATTGGGTATATATATCACAATTTTTCAATCCACTCTTCTGTAGATGTGCATATTGGTTGATTTCTTTCTTTGCAATTTCGAAGAACGCTGCAATAAATATGGAAGTGCAGGTGTCCCTGTGGTATGATGACTTATCCTCTTTTGGGTATAATCTCAGGAGTGGTATAGTTTGGTCATATAGCAGTTTTGTTTTTAAAGGTATTTTTCCTTTCTTCTTCTTCTTCTTTTTTCTTTTTTTGACAGTACTTGGGGACTGAACCCAGAGTGCTCCACCACTGAGATGCACCCTCAATGCCTTGTTTGTTTGTTTGTTTCAAGACAATATCTCTCTAAATTGTGCAGCCTCTCTCTGCTCTCAAACTTGTGATCCTCTTGTTTATGTCCTGAGTTGCTGGTATTAGAGGCATGTTCCTGAGTCCCTAGATTTGTGATCATTTTTAAATTTAAATAGTCACCACATTTTAAATCACATCTTATGTGTTTACTTTTCAACATTGTTGTTGTTGTTGTTAGGTGCCATCGAGTCGTGTCCGACTCACAGTGACCCTTATATGGTTTCAATGGCTGATGTTTCGGGATTGCCTTGGGAGTGGGTTGCCACATCCTTCTCCCATTTTCGTGGTGCTGGGAATTGAACTTGGGACCTCAGAGACAGCAGAGCGGTGCTCTACCAACTGAGCTAAATCCCAGACCCTTTAACTTAGTATCCATTATTTAATTACTTAATTATTTAATGGGTACCAAATTTTAATTAGCCTGTAGCTGTAGCCCTGTGGCATCCGATCCCGTAAGATCTCGGAAGCTAAGCAGGGTCGGGCCTGGTTAGTACCTGGATGGGAGACCGCCTGGGAACACCAGAAGCTGTAGGCTTGGGAGAATGACCTGGCAACCCCCTCCCAAAAATCAATCTGCCATTGAGAACCCTACGAACAGCAGAGAAGCACTGACAATAGTGTTTCCCCTGTTGTACAGAGGGTTGCTATGAGTTGGATACCGACTCGACGGCACCTAACAACAACAACAAATTTTAATTATAGTACTCCCTTCCTCCAATCTCTCCCTTTACTATGGTAAGGATTTTTTACACTCTACTTTTCTTTTTAACTTTTTGATTTTAAATTTTTATATTTTTAATTACTATTTTAAATTCATAGGGTAATCAGTGATCATTCAATATTTGTATACAGTACACAAACCATCAAATCAGAGTAGTTAATGTAGTCTATTTTAATATCATTCTTCACTGTATTTTTAGAATATCTATTATCTCAGCCTTTGTCTTTCTATACCCAATTTTAATCTCTCTTTTGGTATTTCTCCAGAATACTTAAAATGGGCATATTCTTTATTTTAATTATTTGCTTGTTTTCTTCTGTTTGAACACAGAACTAGTTTGTTTATTTTGTTTATTTAAAGTATGCATCTTCTCAGGGCAAAAATAGCATCTGGCTTTTAATCCTTGTGACAATGGATGCTGCTGTCAGGACCAAGTTCACCCTCTGGCCTTAATGGCTTCAAGAATGGATGCTTTTCAACCATATCATTCTGTATGGTTACATTTTTCTTGTTATCATAGTTACTATTTCTTTTAGGTTTTAACTACTCTACAAGTTGGATGATATTTCAAGATATTTTTCTCTTGAAATTAATATACATCATGCTAGGTGTAAATAGAAATATAGCACTCTATTATTTTCATTGAGTCAAATGAGCAAAACACTAAACTGTAAAAGTCAAAACGCCATGCTGCTGTAAAATTATATATAGCACTACAGAGGGTGATGAGTTATTATTTTCAGGGCTGTGCCCTTAATTCCTTCAGCATTTGTTGCAAGCAGCACAATTCCCCCTTGGTGACCAGCACCTATCAACATCAGCTGCATTTCCAGTTTGGGCTGGTGCGTGTGTTAGTGATGAGAAAGTGCAGAAGCAGGTGCTCTCAATCCAGCCTCTATAGATATAAATGTCTGCAGGCTTCTTTTCTTTTTACATTCTTCTGCTTCTTCTTTCATGTCTGAGTATCCTGGCAGTAAATTGCCTGCTGTCATTTCTTTTTCTTTTTTAAACTAAATCTCAATTGCAGTTGGGGCTATATATTGAATTTGACATTGAAGCACCTGCCAAGAGAATGTTTGTTACTTGTCCCAGTCTTCCTTCTCAGGTCATCCTAGCAGTGAAATTAACTCCAGACTCCCTTGAAAGTACAAATTTAGTACTGCATGATACATTCCAAGCCAAGAAAGTGTTCAGTAGGTATAAATTTTTAATAATAAAAATAGTAAAAATCTACACGTATGATGCCTAGTTGGTTAAATCTTAATATGTGGTGTCTGAATTGATAGGTCTGATGAATTTGAATATCGGGAAGTGGTTTTAGTAACAATTGAGAGATTATTTTAAAAAATCTATTTCTGAATATATGTGGCTCAGTCTATAGAAAAATCACTTAATTTTAAATGCTTAAATATTTACTGGATGGCTTGAAAAGAGGCTCTTCTTCACATTGAGAGTTCAAGAATGCTAGGCTGACAAGTATACTTCTATTAGTTTTTGAAGGGCCATTGGGTTAGCTCACAACAATCCCAATTTTATGCTTTTTGTGATAGAGAAACTGCAACCAATGCCTTCAAATCATTGGTTACAATGTCCTTGTTTGTATTTTATAAGTTTATCAAGGCTAACATTTATTTATCCATCACATAGTACATTTTTTTTCATTAGTTTAGCAAATTTCTTTGAACCTGGGTAAAGAGCCTTCACTCTCCAATCTGGAGTAAGAAAGAGAGTGAGAGAGAGAGGAAAGAGAGAGAGAGAGA
>VMDO01021860.1:0-34575 GCA_007922755.1 Pedetes capensis | reverse complement strand
AGGGTATCACACCACAGGCAGGCAATTGATTTACTACTGAGGTTTCAACATGAGAAAATCAGAACTATTTGGGACCTTGGGTTTTATGTAATAAGATGCTAAAGCCCAATGAATCCGTTGCCAGGTGTTGTCTAAAATTATATTTACTAACATAAAAGTTTTACATGATAGTTTGAGGAATTTTCATTAACTAAGACCTGGCTTGGAGCCAGATCCAGTAAAGTTTAGAATGGATACTTTTTTCTTTAGATAAAATGAAATGAATGCACTATATTGGTTATTCATGTCTTCTCTAACTTCTAATTTAAGTCAGATACACATATTCACACTACTGTTATATTGTATACAGTCCTTTTTCCTTAACACTTGAAATATTTATTGATTTTATTTTTGTGATTATTTATTTTTTATCTTATATAACAATGTGTGAGCTTACTTGTTTGCTTAATGTCACATCTGTTACTAGTATGTATTGTCTTCCTCAGTAAATATTTGAATGACTAAATGATTTGGTTTTCCAAATCTCCCTCTTAAATGACTTCTTCTCAGTAACAAGATTCTAAGGGAGTATGAGTTTTTTGACTTAAAAACTAAAGTATTGGCTATAATACCAAGTATGGTACAATAACAGAAAAAGGTAATGTCATCAGTAGCTACAGAGCACAAGTTTCCCAAATAGTGTATTATCCCTAAAAATTAAAGCTCTTCAGAGTCAACACAGAAATAGTGAAAATAAAAGTGAATAATAGTGAAAAATAATATTGTCAAACACTGTGAATTACTAATACTTACCAAATTAAAGTGTTAGGAAGTAACTATCTTATAGCTCAATTAATTGTGAGATAAATGGTAGACTTTCTCATGGAAATTACACAAAGTAAGGGTACAAGATGAAATTTGTCAGCATTGGGTTAGAATGTAAATATGTTACTGTATCCAGTGGATGCAGTCACTATGAAAGAGGAATTTTTTGTACTGCAGCAAACACTACCAGAATGTAGAAGAAATATTTCACAAACCACTTAGAATTTTTTTTTGTCTCTACTTACCAACTAAACTTTTAATCATTAATTCATTAATTCATTGTCCCTAGTACATTGACACATGTACCAGTTGGCCTAAAGAGAAAATATAAGTATTCTTGCTGGTACAAATTAATAAACACTAATTTTATGGTATCAGTTCATATGATTTGTGAGTTTGGCATAAATCAATTCACAATTACTTGGTCACACTTGATGACTATTAAAACCAAATGTGTGAACAAGATAAGCTTTGGATTAGCTTCCAATGAGTGTTTTTTTCTCTCATGAAATCTACCTTGAAGCAGCCAAGTTGAATTTGCTAATGACAGTACAATACAGTTATCTAGAATACATCCAGTCATCAAGATGATCATAGCCACAATGGATTGTTGCTGTGGTTAGGTGCCATTGAGTCGGATCCAACTCATAGCAAACTATGTACAACAGTATGAAATACTCCCCAGTTCTGTGCCAAGCACACAATCTTACATATGTTTAAGCCAATTGTTGTAGACATGTGGCAATCCATCTATTTGAGACTTTTCTCTTTTTTTGTGGACCCACCACTACCCCAAACATGATTTTATCTCTATGAATTGGTTTCTCCTCACAAGATGTCTAAAATACATAAGACACAGTCTAACCACCCTTGCTTCGAAGGAGCACTCTAGTTTCACTTTTTCCAGGACAGATCTGTTGGTTCTTTTGGCAGTCCATGGTATATTCAATATTTGTCTCCAGCACCATAATTCAAAAGCATCAATTCTCCTGTCTCCCTTAATTTCCAGCTGTCACAACCATATGATGCAACTGGAAATACCATAACATGACTCAGGCATACCTTTGTCATCAATATGACATCTTTACTTTTCAACACTTCAAAGAGGCCTTTTGCAGCAGTCTTTCCCAATGCAATGCATCTTTTGATCTTTTGACTGCTGCTTCTATGGTTGTTGATTGTAAAATCAAGTAAAGCAAACTCTTGGACAACCTCAATCTTTTCACCATTTATGATAAATTTACTTATTGACCCACTTGTAAGGATTTTTGTTTTGTTGAATTTGAGGCACAGTCCATACTGACAGCTATGTTCTTTGATCTTCGTCAGCAAATGTTTCAAATCCTCTTCACTTTCAGCAAGCAGAATTGTGCCATTTGCATAATTCAGGTTAATGATTTTTACTCCAATAATGATGTCACCTTCTTCTTCATAAAGTCAAATTTCATGGATTATTTGCTCAGCGTAGAGATTGAAGAGGTACAGTGAATCTATATAGGCTTGATGCACAACTTTCTTGATTTTAAACCAGGCAGTGTTTCCCTGTTCTGTGTGAATGACTGCCTCCTGGTCCATGTACAGATTCTTCATGAAGACAAATGCTCTGGTGTTCCCATTCTTCTCAGTGTTATTGATAATTTGCTATGATCCATACAGTTAAATGCCTTTGCATAGTCAAAAAATATACATAGACATCTTTTTGGTATTCTCTATTTTCAGCGAATACCCATCTGACATCAGCAATGATGTCCTTGGCTACATGTCCTCTTTGGATTTTCCAACATTTCCCTGTCAATATATAGCTGCAGTTGCTTTTGAATAATCTTTAGGAAAATTTTGCTTGCATGTGATATTAAATGATATTGTTTGATCAGTTTCCACATTCAGTTGGATCCCCCTTCATGGGAAGAGGTACATATATGGTTCTTTTCTAGTCATTTGGCCAGGTGGCTGTTTTCCAAATTTCACATAAACAAGTTAGCACTTCCAGTGCTACATCTGTTGAAATATCTCTACTGGTATTCCATCAGTTCCTGGAGCCTTGTGTTTTTCCAATTCCTCCAAGGCTGCTTCCACTTATTCCTTCAAAATGTTGGTTCCTGATCATATGTAATCTCTTAAAATGGTTGGTCATCCACCAATTGTTTTGGTGTAATGACTCTGTGTGTTTCTTCCATCTTCTTTTGATGTTTCCTGTCTCATTTAATATTTTCCCTGTAGAATCCTTCACTATTGCCAGTTGACACTTGAATTTTTCCATTAATTCAAATGCTTTAAAAACAGAGCATGTTCTTCCCTTTTGGTTTTCTGTCTCCAGCTCTTTGCACATGTCATGGTGATATTTGATTTTGTGTTCTCAAGCTACCCTTAGAAATCTTCTCTTTAGTTCCTTAACTTCATCATATCTTCCTTTTACTTTAGCTGGTTGAGGTTCAGGGTATTTTTCAGAATCTCTTTTGATGTATAATTTGGTCTTTTCTTATTTTCCTATCTTTTTAATAACCTTTTGCTTTCCTCATGAATAATGGCTTTGATGTCATGCCACAACTCGTCTGATCTTTCATCATTAGTGTCTAATGCATCAAATCTGTTCTTGAGGTGGTCTGTGGACTCAGATGGGATATACTCAAGATCATATCTTGACTCTTGTACACTTTTTCTAATTTTCTTCCATTTCAGTTTGTACCTGCATATGGACAGTTGATGGTCTGATCCGCAATCAGCATCTGGTCTTGTTCTGTCATTTCATATTGAGCTTTTCCATGGTGTATTTCCACAGATATAGTCAGCTGCATTCCTGTATGTTCCATCTGGTTAATTTCATGTGCACAGCCACTGTTTTTGTTGGTGAAAAATTGTATTTTCAATGAAAAGGTG
This sequence comes from Pedetes capensis, assembly GCA_007922755.1. Lineage (NCBI taxonomy): Eukaryota > Metazoa > Chordata > Mammalia > Rodentia > Pedetidae > Pedetes > Pedetes capensis. Next base: position 30,894 of record VMDO01021860.1, on the reverse strand, counting down.
ATTGGTTTGATAAAATTCTATCATGCAATTTCCTCCATTGTTTGTGTCACCAAAGCCATATTTCCAAACTACTGAGCCTTTTTCTTTGCCGCCAACTTTTGCACTCCTGTCACAATTAATTATCAGTACATCCTGATTGCGTGTTTGATCTCTTTCAGATTGCAGAAGCTGGTAAAAATCTTCCCTAAGCATTTTAGGAGGCTGAAGCAAAAGGATTGCAAGTTTGAGGCCAGAGAAAACCTGTTAAACTTAGCAAGACCTTGTCTTACAATAAAAAATAATAACAGGATGCTAGGGTGCAACTCCGTGGTGGAGCGCCCTGGCTTCGATCCCCTAATATGGTAAAATGAAACCAAAAACAAAGCAAAAACAAAGACAAAAGTGAAAACAAACAAAAACCTCTGCCATCAAATTTGTCTTACAACAGACCACTTGTAAATATATATAAATATATAAATATATGTGTGTATGTGTATGCATATGCATATATATATGTATATATATGTATATATATACACACACACACACACATATATATATAATACACACACACACACACACACACACACACACACATATATATATATATATATATATATAAATACACACACAAAAATAAATATATTGGTTGAGGTTTAGGTCAGTTGGTGGACTGCTTACCCTGCATACTCTGAATCCCTCAGTTAGATCTCCAGCACTGCAAAAAGGGTAGAAGGACCTGGTAGCCCATTGCCAAAATAATCAGCCATCTAAAACCCTATGAATAGCAAAGAAGCACTGACATAGTGTCTGGCATGGTACATTGTGGTGGAATGCTTCATTCTGCTGTACATCAGGTCACTATGAGTTGTACACAACTTGACACCTAATAACAACAATTAAATATGTATATATATGTGTGTGTGTATGTATATATATACATGTGTATATATGCATATATGTGTATATATACGCATACATATATACATACATACATATACATACATATATACTTACACACATATATGTATATATGCACACATACACACATATATATGTATATTATATATAATTTTAACATCTCTTAAAAACATGAAGTATATAATATTTATTCATATTTCAAAATATTGCCCTTATGTCATTTTACAGAGAAGCTAAAGTTCATTCTGTGTTTATTCTGGACATTAAAACAAACAATTATTTCATGTGACTCCCACATATTCCCTTGCAGAGAAATTTGGATTCAAGTATGATTGTACATAAGACAAGGATTTATACTTGGATCTCTGGGCCTGTACTTTTCCACTGAAGTAATATGGCAACTCTGGATGCCAAATATAATTTCTTTTCCATCAAACTAATTTTTGTATTTTTGTTTGGAGAAAGGTCATATCAAAACAACACAATACTCTTTGCTATCAAGCGGAATGCTGGTCCTTTTTTTGAAACATCTGGTGAATTATTCTGTGTGATTGTTACTATATCATCAAAATGCTGCTTTGGAGCTGGGTTGGTAATGTCAGTCTTATTAGTGGCAGTAACTCTGATTTCATTATACATCTAGAAGATTAAAGTGAGTAGGCATTATAATTTTTTAAATTAAAGGAAATATCTGGTTTGGGTCAATTTGAGTAGATTACTTTAATTGGAGAGAACTGGTGTGCTGTTTTCTTTGAAGTTTTCCACTACCCTTCATTGATGATTAGTTTGAGGATGAGATGATGCACCAGTATTTTCAGTGCAAATTCCCTTGGTTACTGCTTAACCTGGAAGAGTTTCTCTTTTTCATTCGTTTATTCCTATGGTTTGTGTGTTTCTTATTAAGTTGTTTTGTTACTGAGCACTTTAAGGACATGCCTTGTTCTACCAGAGAATTAAGTAAATGAAACAGGCATAGTAGGTGCTCATCACATGTTTGTTAAATTCAGTTGAACTTATTATGAATAATGATTTCCACATCAGGTAGAAGAAATTCTAAACCTGGATTATTTTTGTTTTTGTTTTAGACTCCTCAAACAATGTGCACCAAAGATCAACTTTACTTTCTTTACTTTTGTGAGGTACATGTCCAGAAGCCCCATACAGAAACTGTTCATAATAGGTCTCTTGTAAACAATACTGAATCTATCATTGATAAAATGATAGACAGGTTACCCAAAACAAAACAATCCCAATACCAAACAAAACCCAGGAAAATAAATAAGTAAATCATTTGTTGGCAATGGAAGAGCATGAAGGTGGCAGGACTTGATAATAGAGGGAATTTGAAATCATACTATAGGCAAAGAGTGAGATAATTTCAAAATGATGACTTACAAGGCATTTCTATGAACACTTTAGAAAACCTTTTGTTGTTGTTAGGTGCCATGGAGTCATGTCCCACTTATGATGACCCTCATAGGGTTTTCAATGGTTGATTATTTTGGGATTGACTTGGGAGTGGATTGCCATGTCCCTCTATTTTTGTGGTGGTGGGAATTGAACTCCAGACCTCAGAGACTGCAGAGCAATGCTCTACCAACTGAGCTAAATCCCAGCCCTTAGAAAAATCTAATCTCCTTTAAAAGTTGTTGCAATGGGAGAAAATGGTGGGGTTATTCTTCTATGCTAAAATATCCCTAGGAATTAATGCAAAGTTTGAACCATGGTTGAATTCTAGGTCTAAAAACAACCTACAAATTATACTTAGTGAACAATAAGGGATTTTAGACTATGAATTGGTTATGAGATAACATTGGGGAATTGTTAATTTCTTAGGTGAAATTATTATGTATGGTTTTACAGGAGAATGACATTATTCTTAGAACCTGTATTCAGGGCTGAAGTGTCATGGTGTCTACAAATTACTTTCACCAGATTTAGAGCAAGAAGAATAATGATTACAACAAAACAAAACACAATCACTTCTGTTTTGATCTCTTTGTGTGTTGATGTGAGTGCATATTTCAGACACATGTATATATATAGATAAAGCAAATATAAAAGATGATGCCAATTATTTAATCTATATCACCAGCATTCAGATGGTTACTGTACTATTTAAACCTTTCCTTATGTTTGACAAATTTCATAATATTATTTTTTCAAAACCCAGAAAAATTAAACCAGTATTTGAATGAACAAATAGGAAGTATTAATGTGGCAATTTTGTTATTGCAGTTGAACTCATAATCATGGGTTGAAAGGAAGCTAATTATTGTACACAAGTGTTCATTACCATGTGCCCAAAACTTTGCTAGATACAGCAGTGAGCTAAATAGAGAGGTTCCTGATATTTTTCACAATTTTATTGAAATATAATTGAGCTGAGCACTCTAGGGTATGCCTGTAATCCCAGCTAATCCAGAGGCAGAGGCAAGAGTATTGCACATTCATAGGCAGAGGCAGCTTGTGCAACTCATCAAGACCCTATCTCAAAGTGGAAAAAGGAACTGGTGATGCAGCTCAGTGGTAGAGCACTTCTCTAGCATGTGTGAGGCCCTGGGTTCAATCTCACCCCAGTACTGCCAGCAAAAGAGAAGGAAACATAACTGATATGTTGAGATCTGTACAAATTTAATGTTAACAATTTTATAAGTTGTGATACAAGATAATAAATACATCCAACACTTCCCAAATTTTCCTTGTGTTTCTTTTTTGTGGTAAGAATGCTTAACATAAGAACTACCCTCTTACCACACTTTAAATTGCAAAAATATGAATTGTTAACTGTTGAAAGATGTGCAACAGATCTCTAGAACTGTTCCTTATGTAATACTGAAATTTGTACTGATTGAATATCACTTCCCTTTTCCTATATTTTCCAGCACCTGACAGCCATTATGGAATTCTTTAGTATGAACTTTACTATTTTAGATGCCTTTAAGAGTAGAAGAGAAGTTCAATCCTCAAGAGGAAATATTGAAAGATTTTGGAGGGAAAACAGTAAATAATGCAGGAAACATTAAAATAAGATGAAAGAAGTACACAGGGCCATTATGCCAAGAAGAATTGATCGATGATCAACTATATCACGAAGTTGCATATGATAAGGAACCAATGGTACTGAGGGAAGAGCTGCAAGTTGCCTTGAAAGAATTGGCAAAACACAAGGCTCCAGGATTTGATGGAATACCAAGTGATATGTTTCAATAAACAGATGTAGCACTGAAAGTGCTCACTCGTTTCTTCGAAGAGATGTGTGAAGCAGCTACCTAATGAACTGATTGGAAGTGATCCATATTTGTGCTTATTCCCAAAAAAGGGGATTCAAACAAATGTGGAAATTATCAAATGATATCATTAATATCTCACACAAGTAAAATTTTCTAAAGATAATTCAAATGTGACTGCAGTGGTATACCAACAGGGAAATTTCAGAAGAGGTCATGGAACCAGGGATATCATTGCTGATGTCAGATGGGTACCAGCCAAAAGCAGAGAATTCCAGAAAGATGTATATGTATGTTTTATTGACTATGCAAAGGCATTTAACTGTATGGATTATAAGTTATGGACAGTAGTATTGCTAAGAATGAGAATATCAGGGCATTTAATGTTACTCCTGAGGAATCTGTGCACGGACCAGGAGGCAGTCATTCACACAAAACAAGGAAACATTGCTTAGTTTGATGTCAGGAAAGGTGTACATCATGGGTGTACCCTTTCACTGTACCTTTTCAATCTCTATGCTGAGCAAATAGTCCAGGAAACTGGACTTTATGAAGAAGAACATGGCATCAGGTTTGGAGGAAGTGTCATTATCAGCCTGTATTATGCAGATTACATTATTTTGCATGCTGAAACTGAAGAGGATTTGAGACAAGTCCTTTACTGATGAAGATCAAAGACAAAGCCTTCAGTATGGATTGTGCCTCAACAACAACAAAACAAACATCCTTACAACTATGTCTATCTATGTTTTATTGACTATGCAAAGGCATTTGACTGTGTGAATCATAATAAATTATGGAAAACACTTTGAAAAATGGGAATACCAGAGCTGTACTCCTGAGGAATCTGTGTGTGAACCAGGAGGCAGTTTGAATAGAACAAGGAAACACTGATTGGTTTAAAGTTGAGAAAGGTGTGCATCAGGGCTGTGTACTTTCACCCTATCTCTTCAATTTATACATTGAGCAAATAATCTGAGAAGCTAGACTTTATGAGGAAGAACTGGGCATTAGGATTGGAGGAAGACTCCTTAACAACCTACTTTATGCAGATGAAACAACTCTGCTTGCTGAAAGTGAAGAAGATTTAAAATATTTACTGATGAAGATCAAAGATCATAGCCTTCAATATGGGTTGCGACTAAACACCAACAAAACAAAAATCCTTATGACTGGGTTAGTATGCAACTTCAAAATAAATGGAGAAAAGATTGAGGTTTTCCAAGATTTTGCTTTGCTTGGCTCTATAATCAACATCGACAGAAGCAGCAGTCAAGAAATCAAAAGACACATTGCTCTAGGAAAAGAGATCTCTTTAGGGTATTGAAAAGTGAAGATGTCACATTGAAGAGAAATGTGAGTCTGACTCATGCCATGGTATTTTCAGTCGCACCATATGGTTGTGAAAGCTGGACATTGAACAAGAGAGACAGGAAAAGAATTAATGTTTTTAAATTATGATGCTGGAGACGTCTATTAAATATACCATGGACTGCCAAAAGAACCAACACATCTGTCCTAGAAGAAGTGCAACCAGAGTGCTCCTTGGAAGCAAGAATGGCCAGACTGTGTCTTACATATTTCGGACATGTAATCAGAAGAGATCAATCCCTAGAGAAAGACATCATGTTTGGGAGAGTGGCAGGTCAATACAAAAGAGGAAAACCCTCCACCAGATGGAATGACACAGTGTCTGCAACAATGGGCTTAAACATAAATAAGATCGTGTGGCTGGCACAGAATCGGGAAGTGTTTCCATCTGCTGTACATAGGGTGGCTATGAGTCGGACTCAACTCGACGGCACCTAACAGCAACAACAAGTTAGTATGCAACTTCATGATAAATGGAGGAAAGATTGAGGCTGGCCACAATTTTGCTTTACTTGGTTCTTCAATCACACCCATGGAAGCAGTAGTCAAGAAATCAGAAGAAGCATCGCAATGGGAAAAGCTGTTGCAGAAGACCTCTTTAAAGTATTGAAAAGTAAAAATGTCACATTGAAAATGAAAGTGTGCCTAATTCATGTCATGGTATTTACAGCTGCATCATATGGTTGTGAAATCTGGACACTGAATAAAGAAGAAAGGAGAAGAATTGATGCTTTTGGATTATGGTGCTGGAGATTATTATTGAATATACCAATGGACTGCCAAAAGCATCAACAGATCTGTTGTAGCAGAACTGCAGCCAGAGTGCTCCTTGGAAGCAAGGATGGCTAGACTGCATCTTATGTATTTTAGACATGTTGTCAGGAGGGACCTTATGTAGAAAGACATAAAGTGTGGGAGAATGGTGGATCAATGAAAAAAAAAAAGAAGACTCAACTAGATCGATTGACACAATGTATGCCACAATGGACTTAAACATAAAACATATCATGTGCATGGCAGTGTTTGGAACTCTTTCATTTTCTTGTACATAAGGTTGCTGTGAGTCTTAACTGACTCGTTGGCACATAGCAACAACAAGCAAGTCAAATTATGTCATATTTATCACTTAGCATAATGTCCATAATAATGTCCATAATGTCAGTTTCATCCATGGAGTCACACATGGCAAGATTCCCTCCTTTTTAAAGGATGAATAATATTTCTTCACATGTATATAAAACATTCTCTTTATCCATACATCTATGAGTCGACATGTGGATTGTTTTCATATCTTGTCTGTTGTGAATAGCAACACAACGAATATTGTAGTCCAGATGTCTCTTCAAGACCCAGATTTAAATACTTTTCAACATATACTTAGAAGAGGAATTATTGGATCCTGTAACAGTTCTCTCTCTCTCTCCCTCTCTCTCTCTCTCTCTCTCTCTCTCTCTCTCTCTCTCTCTCAGGTTTTGGGGGCTGAACCCATGGCCTTGCATATACTTTGCAAGCATTCTACCATTGAGACTCATCCCAGCCCCACTTTTTAGTGTTAGTCTTTGAAACAGAGTCTAAATTACACAGCCTACCTCAGGCCTTAAACTCAGGATCCCTCTGTTTCAGCTTCCTAAATTACTGGGTTTATAGGTGTGCACCACTACTTTTCAATGGTAGTTCCATTTTAAATTTTTGTAGGATTTCCATACTGTTCTCCACTCTTTACCACTTAACATTCTCACCAACAGTATGAAAGGGTCCAATTTCTCTATAACTTTGTTATCATTTTAATAAGATGTAATATTCATCCTAACAAGTGTGAAATAATCTTATTGTAGTTTTGATTTGCATTTCCCTGATAATTAAACATGTTTAGCACTTTTTCATATACCTGTCAGCCATTCATATGTGTTCTTCAGAGAAATATCTGTTAAAGATCTTGTTTATTTTTAGTTGGATTATTATTATTGCTATTGAGTTATAGGAGATACTCATATATTTTGGACACTAATGTCTTATGAAAAATATGGCTTATGAACATATTTTCACATTCCACAAGTTGTCTTCTCATTTTGTTGGTTGATCTACTATGTAGAAGCTTTTTACTTTGATGACATTTTACTTGCTTACTTTTTTTATCTTTTTTGCCTGTGCTTTTGCCATCATGTCCAATAAACCATTATCAAGATCAAATCAAGAGAAGTTCCTTTTAGGTTTTATTCTAGGAATTTTAGAACTTCAGGTCTTATATTTAGATTCTTCATTCATTTTGCATATAGATATCAACTTTTTCATATCTTTTTCTGAAGAGACAATTATCTCCCTATTGTATATTTTTGGCATCTTTGTCAATGATCAGTTGACTGTGTATGTGTGGGTTTATTTCTGTGCTTTTATTCTATTATATTGATCTATATCTTTGCTTATGTAAATACCATACACTTCTTTGCTGTAGTTCTGTACTATACTTTGAAATCAGCAAGTGTGCTGTCTACAGACTTGCTTTTCTTTCAAAAGAATGCTTTGGCATTTCTGGGTGTTGTTCAGTTTCATATGAATTTCAATATTTTTCTATTTTCATAAAATACTATTGGGCTTTTGATAGAAATAACATTTAATCTATAGCCTGCTTTGAGTTGTATAAATGTTTTAACAATATTAGTCATCTTTTTGTCACTGCAACAAGTACTTGAGATAAATCAACATAAAAGGAGGAAAGATTTTTGTTTCAGTTTCAGAGCTTTCAGACCAAGGTTGAATGGCCCTGTTTCCTTTGGACCCTGTCTTTGGAAACTGCTCATCACATGGCAGTTGGGAACAAAGAGAGACACAAAAAGCTCGAGTCCTAAAATCCTTTGCCTATCAATGACCTAACTTCCTTCCAGTAGGTCCTACCTTCTAAAAGTTCCACTACCTTCCTCCCAATGGCACCACCATCTGGAGACCAAGCCTTTAGCCTATCTTCCATTGTGGGACATTTACAATCTAAACCATAGTAGTAATTCGTCCAATTCATGAGCATGGAATTTACTCATTTCTGCATTAGTGTCTCCCAACAATATTTTGTAGATTTTAGTGCAAATGTCTTTTGACTCCTTAGTTAAGTTCATTCATAAATATTTTTATTATTTTATACGCCATCATAAATGGCACTATATCTTAATTCCTTTTTCAGATATTTTCATGTAGAAATGTTACTGATTTTTGTATGTTGATCTTATATCCTAAAATTTTACTGAGTTCATTTATCAGCTCTTACAGCTTTTTTAGTGGAATCTTTAGATTTTTTATATAAAAGGTAATGTCATCTTCAAAAAGAGACAATTTCAATTGTTCCTTTCGTATTTAGATAACACATTTCTTTTTCTTGCCTAATTACTATCGACAGGACTATTGGTGTTATGATAAATAGGAGGAGCAAGAGCTGGCCTGTTGGTCTTGTTCTTGATTTTAGAGAGAAAGCATTAAACTTTTCACCATTGAATATATGTTAGTTTTGAATTTGTAACCTATTGCCTTTGTTATGTTGAGGTGAGTTTCTTCTATATCTAATCACCTTTATATCTTAGCACATTTCATGTTTATCACATATTGAAACATTCTTGAATCTTAGGAACAAATCCCACTTTATTATGCTATAAGATTCTTTTAGTGTGCATTTGAATTTGGTTTGCTGATACGTTGATGGTGTTTAGCTCAATGGTAGAGTGCTGCGCTGCAATCTCTGAGGTCCAGAGTTCAATTCCCAGTACCGCAAAGATGGGAGAAGGGCCTGGCAATCCACTCCCCAGGCATTCCCGAAACAGGCAGCCATTGAAAACCCTATGAGGGTCGCTATGAGTCGGATACACTTGACAGCACCTAACAACAACAACAACAATACATTGATGACAATTTTTGCATCTATGTTCATTAATTTCCTTTTTCATGTAATTTTCTCTGCTGATGATGCCTTTAATCTAATGTCAATGTCAGGATGATGCTGGCCTCATAAAGTGAGATGATAAGTGTTACTTCCACTTCATTTTTTTTTTGGCAGTATTGGGGGTTGAACCCAGGGCCTCGTGCTTGCATGCTTTGCAAGTGCTGGACCACTGAGCTGCACTCTCAGTCCATTTTTTTTAACTGTTTGAGACAGGGTCTTGCTAAGTTAGCCAGACTGCCTTTGGTCTCAAACTTGTGATCCTCCTGCCTCCACCTCCCGAGCTGCTAGGATTAAAGGCGCCACCACACCCGGATTCCACTTCAATTTTTAAGAAAGATTTTGAGAAAAATTTGTGTTAATTCTTCTTTAAACATTCAATAGAATTCACTAGTGTATCCATCTGGTCCTGGAATTTTGTTTATGAGAAGATTTTAAAAATCAATTTATAAATGATACATAAAACAAAAATATACTTATCAGTAGGGCATTACATAATGTTCCAATGCACGTTATACAATTTGTAATGTTTAAACCATGTTAATATGTGCACACATACATATAGGAGTATGTGTATGTGTGTGAGTAGTGTGTGTGAGTGTGTGTGTATCCTCACTAAGTAATTTTTATGATGAAAACTTTAAATATCCTTTTTTCTAGATTTTTGAGTTGTACAAAACATTGTTGTCTTTGGTCAACCTAATATAGTGTTGCACAAGAAGTTCTTACTCTTATGTAACTGTAACATAGTACCTATTGATCAAATTTTCTCTGTCCCTCACCCCCGTTCTTGTAGTCTTTGGTAACCACCATTCTATTCTCAACTTCTGTAAGATCATTCCTTTTTATTTATAAATTTTGGTGGGGTACAGACTAATACAACTTTTGCTATTTCCATTGTGCAACAATTACATCACTTTTGGTTACAGTTTCATCAACGTGCATATTTTATAGAAACATTTGAATTAATATGTAGTGAAAATCATGGGTTATACTCCTATTGATTTTTTCTTTCTTTTTTCTTATTTTTCCCATGTATTCATATGGTGGCATCATATATTTTGAGATTTTCATCTTCCCTTTTCCCCCTCTACTTTATTTCCCCTCTATTCTCCCTTTCCCACTTTGATCCCACCCACAGATGCCCTCCCCATTCTTTCTATTCTGCTCATATTTTCCCTTCTTCAATAAGTATTACTGTTCAGTTTTATATATCTATATATTTAGAGTCAGGAGATCAAAAGGAGGATGTGGCAATCCACTCCAGAAGCAATCTCAAAATTTAGCCATTGAAAGCACTATGAGGGTTGCTATGAGTTGGATAAAACATGACAGCACCTGACAATAACACTAACAATAGCATATATGTAGAGATTTTTTTCTTCCTTTAAGTTAGATTTGGTTCCCACATATGAGTGAGAGCATATGACATTTCTCATTTTGGGACTAGGTTTATTTGCATAAGAAGATGTTGTCCAGTTACATCTATTTCACTGCAAATGACATAATTCATTCTTCTTTATTGCTGAGTTCTATTTCATTGTTTATATATACACCACAAATTTTCCATCTACTCCTCTATTGATGGACATCTTAGTGGATTCCATACCCTTGCAATTGTGAAGAGTGCTGCACTAAATATGGAAGTGCAGGTGTCCCTGTGGTGTGATGACTTATCTTTCTTTGGATATATTCCTAGGAGTGGTATAGCTGGGTCATATGGCAGTTCTAGTCTTAGTTTCCTAAGGTACCTCCATATTGATTTCCAAAGTGGCTAAACTAAATTATAGTCCCATCAACAGTGTAAAAGGGTTTATTTTTCTCTGCATCCTCATTATCATTTTGTTTTATTTTGTAATTTTTGGCCATTCTTATTGGAGTGAGATGGAATATTAGTGTTGTTTCTACTTGAATTTCTCTAATTGCTAGGGATATTGTGCATTTTTTCATGTGTTTCTTGGCCATTTGTACTTCTTTGTTTGAGAACTATCTTCAGTTCCCATTGCCAATTTATTTATTGGGTTGTTGTATTGGTGTTTGATTACCTAAGTTCTTTGTATATTCTAGAAATTATTCTTCTGTCAGATGTAAAAGATGCAAATATTTTATCCCATTCTCTGGACACTTTCTTACACTGTTGATTGCTTTCTTTCTGGACAGAAGCTTTTTAGCATCATGTAATACCATTTGTCAATTCTTTGTGCTGTTTCCTGGGCAATTACAGTCTTGTTGAGGAAATACTTGCTTATGCCTATGTGTTGAAACAAATTCCCTATCTTTTAGTAGTTTCAGGGTTTCCAGAATTAGGTTGAAGTCTCTGATCCATTTTGAGTTGACACTTGTAAAAATTGAGAGATACAGGTCTATTTTCAGCCTTCTACACGTGGATATCCAGTTTTCCCAGCATTATGTATTGAAAAGACTGTCTTTTTTCCATTGAACATCTTCAGCCTCTTTGTCAAAAATCAGGTGGCTATAGGTGCATGGGTGCATCACTGGGTCTTCAATTCATTTCTATTGATTTTCAGAACAATTTTGTACCAGTATCCAGCTGTTTTTGCTACTAGGACCCTGTTGTAAAGTTTGAAGTCATATATTGTGATACATTCTGGCAGATTATGCTGCTTAGGATTGTTTTGGCTATACATGTTTTGTTTTTTTGTGCTTCAATATGAATTTTAGGGTTTTTTCTATTTCTGCAAAGTCTGTCATTGGAATTTTGATGGATATTGCATTGAATCTGTAACTTACTTTTGCTAGTATAGCCATTTCTCTAAGATCAATTTTAAAATTCCACTTGTGCATTAGATCATGTATTGTCTTAATTTGCCTGGATGATTTCAATTAGCATAAAGATCTCCAGTTCTATCCTTATGATATTTCACTATTTTCATTGCTGAATAATATTCCATTGTGAACATGTGCATTTTTATCCATTCTGCAGTTTAGGGGCATTTAAGTTGTTTACCTTTCCTGAGAATTGTGAATAGTACTGCATAACCATGTGAGTGCAAATATGTCTTGTGACACACTGATATAATTTCCTTTGGATATGTATTTAGGAATGAAAGTGCTAGATCATTTAGTAATTTTCTTTAACTTTTGAGGAATCTCCATGCTGTTTTCTATAGTGACCATAGTAATTTGCATTCTCATCCATATAGTGCAAGGGTTACTTTTCTCTTTTTCTCTATATCTTCATTAGAAATTTTACTCATGTATGTGTGTGTGTATGTTTGTAATAGTCATTTTTACTAGTGTGATATGATATCTAATTATGATTTTTATTTGTTTCCTTGACGATTCTTAATGTTGAGCTGTTTTTCATTTAATATACTTGCATTGTTAACTGTTGAAAGATGTGCAACAGATCTCTAGAACTGCATAACTTAGCAAGATCATATCTGAAGATAAAAATTAAAAAAGGACTGTGAGTGCAGCTCAGTGATAGAGCACTTGCAAAATCTGCAGTCCCAAGTATTGCAAAAAAAAAAAAAGAAGAAGAAAAAGAAATTCAGCATACTATAGAGACATCTGTATTACCATATTTCTTCCTGCTCTATTCACAATAGCCAAGTTATGGAATTAGCCCTAGGTACCTGACAATAGATGAATAGATTAGAAAAATGTGGGATGTACATGTGTATGTATATATGCTTATGGACATGAATAAAAATATGATGGATGTTTAAATAAAATATTTATTAGAGTAAAAGGAACATTGCCATTAATCCTCCTCAAAACATTGTTGCCACTTTTTGAAATAGTTACGGAAATCTTTTGTGAGTGCCTTTAGTTTCATCTTCCACCATGACAATCCTATGTATCATACAGTGCTTCTGATATGGCAATCAAATGAAAACATTATGATATGTCCTTATCCACACTTAAAAAATTTATTTCAGCTTTTTTTTGTGTGTGTGGAATGTTGTAGTTAGGTGACCTTGAGTCAAGTCTGACTCACAGCGACTCTACGGAATGAAATACTCCCTGACTTTATGCCATGTCCAGTACTATGATTCATAGGGTTTTCTATAACTGATTGCTTCTAGATTGTTTTGGGAGTGGGCTGCTAGCTCTTTCTCCCATTTTTGCCATACTAGAGTTCTGCTTACAATAGAGGTCTAGTATTTAACATTCTGCCAACTGAGCTAAACCTCAGCTCTTTTGTGGAATAGTTAAAAATCAAATGGAGTTCCTCTTGCTTATGCTATTCCTGAAATAGGATTGATTTTGTCAGCAAAGTATTGAAATGTGAGCCCATCTTGCAAATAACTACTAGAAATAATTCCATTTCATAAAATAAGTAGATAATTTTTCTTTAGGTATGGAAATTGACTTTTTTTTTGAACTGTCAGTGCAACATTATTTCCATCATTCCCTTGGCATTCATGGAATACTATTGGATGTTGTTTCCAAACTTGTTTCTCTTCAGAAGATGCCTGCTGGGACTGCAGTTATAACCAGTACATAGATGATTCACATCTTTTAGGCTAGACATTTGCTGCTTTTCTCCTTCTACTGTGAGTTTCAGGTCATTTTGGTTATCCTCTAGTCTCTCCTTTTAACTTTTCGTTGAGGTGGACACACAGGAATATGCGCTGCCCCACAGCCTGGACACATCTGTGCCAACATACCACTCCTGTATAAAAAATGATTGCCTTTTAGGAACCACAAGAAATCAGTTATAGTTATGCTGGAATGGAGTGAATGCAGGATTCCTAATTTTTGCTTTCTGTTGCACGGGAATTTTTTTTCCAGTGCTGGGTATCAAATCTGGTGCCTAGCACATCCTATGCAATTGCTCTGTCACTGAGGTACATTTCAACCCATGAATTCTTGTACACAGGTTACTTTTACACTTTAAAAACAAAATGGGCCAGGTGTGGTGGCACACACCTCCCAACCCAGAGCTTAGGAGGCTGAGGCACGAATATTGAGAGTTTGAAGCATTTCTGGGCTACATACCAACTTCAAGGCCAGCTTGGACCACACAATGAGACCCTGTCTCAAGAAACCAAAATAAAACAAAGTGAAGAAAGAGCATTTTCCTCCCTCCTGAAAAGGAGAATATTCTCTTTAAGTCTTTTTTAAATGGTTGTCTTAAAACTTTTTTTGTGTGTGTGGCACTGAGGAGTTGAACCAGTGTTCTCACACATGCTTTTGCAAGTGGTCTACCACTAAGCTGAAATTGTAGCCCATTTTTTACTTTTTATTTTGAGATAAGGTTTTCCCAACTTACACAGGGTGCCATTGGCCTCAAATTTGCGATCCTTCTGCCTGTGCCTCCCAGTACTCATCCCCTTATTCGCTGGACCTGGCATTGTGCAACTTCTGGCTCTTCCCCAAAGTTAAAATGACCATGAAAGGTAAATATTTTGAATTAATTTAGGACATCAAAGCAGCTCAACTAAACAAATAGTAAAGATTTAAAAATACTACATAAAATGAATAATACAGTATGTAAATTTTATGAACTGAAATGTGTCCACATCAAATTCATACACTGAAGTTCCATCTTGAATTGGAACTTGCCTTTAAGGAGGCAAGTAAGATTAAATGAGGTCATAAGGGACGGGCCTAATTCAATAGGATTTGTGTTCTTATAAAAGGAATAGACACCAGTGGTGTGTGTGTGTGTGTGTGTGTGTGTGTGTGTGTGTGTGTGTAAAACATGCAAAACAAAGGCCATGTGAAAACAGTAAATAGGAATCCACCTGCAAACCTAAAAGAAAGGCTATATCAGAAGCCAACTCTCCTGGCATCATGACCTCAAACTTCCAGTCTCTAGAACTGTAAATAAACAAATTTATACTGTTTAATCCACCCAGTGTGTGGTATTTTGTTATGGAAACCCAGGCAGACTAATACTGGATTGACATTTTGGAATTGAGGGGCTTTTTTTTTTTGCACCTCGTATAATTCCCTGGAGATTTATCCAAATTACTTCATATGTCAATAGTTTATTCTTTTTATTATTGAGGAATATGGCCAAGGTATGGTCATATTACGTTTGGCTTAATCACTCACCCACTGAGGGGCATTTGTTTCTTTTCTGTTTTTTGGCTTTTGTAAATAGAGATTTTATAATCATTAGTGTACAAATTATGTCAGCATATACATTTTTATTTCTCTGGAATGAATGTCCCAGAGTGCAATTGCTTAGTTGCAAGTTCTGCAAGGAGATGTATGATTTATATTTCCACCTGCAGTGTGTGTGACCATTTCATGTCATCTTCACCAGATTTGCAGAGTGTCACTGTGTGCTGTATTAGCCATTTTGATAGGTGTATAGTGATGTGGCTAGGTGGTTTTAATTTTCATTCCCCTGGTAACTAATGATGTTAAATACTAGAACTCTATTGTAGGTTTTGAAATTGGGATGCATCTGTACTCCAAATTTGTCTTTATAAAATTATTGCTGGCTATTTTGTCCCTTTCACTGCCATGTGAATTTTATTTTTTCCCTTTCATTTACTTTTATTTTTATTATTTTAATTGGTGTATGAAAACATAACAGTTGTAAATATTTAGATTATCATCTCATGTTTAGATATATGTTGTTGTTGTTGTTGTTGTTAGGTGCCGTCCAGTCAGTATCCGACTCATAGCGACTCTATGTACAACAGACGAAACACTATTGTCAGTGCTTCTCTGCTGTTCATGGGGTTTTCAATGGTGGATTGATTTTTGGGAGTGGGTTGCTGGGTCCGTCTCCCAAGCCTACAGCACGTGGTGTTCCCAGGAGGTTTTCTATCCAAGTACTAACCAGGCCCAACCCTGCTTAGCTTCCGAGATCTAACTTGCCACAGGGCTACAGATGCAGGTGTGTTGTTGTACTTAGGTGCTGTCAATTCGTGTCAGACTCATAGTGACCCCTATAGGGTTTTCAATGGCTGATTGTTTCGGGATTGCCTCAGGAGTATATTGCCATGTCCTTCTCCCATTAGATATATGTATACATTGTATAATGTTCAAATCAAGCTAAACATATCTGTCTTCTAAAACATCACTTTTCGTAGTGAGAATACTCAAACTACTTTCTTCTACCTTTTTGAAATGTACAGTACATTATTGTTTTATGCTGTAACTCTACTGCAAACCCGAAATCCTTACTCTTATCAAACTGAAACTTAAAACTCATTGGTCAAACTTTCTTCTCCTCTTGCACTGTCCCCAGGCTCTGCTAACCATTCTTTTACTCTCAACTTCTATGAGATCAGACTTTTTAGATTTCACACGAGGGTGCTTATGTCCTAGTTGTATGTCCATGCCTTCCTTATTTCACATATAATGATCTTCAAATCCATCTGTTTTGTATTAAACTACATGGTTTAAATATGTTTACTGAACAAATAGTATTCCATTCTGTATATGTACCACATTTCATTCATCTACTAATCAGTTGATAGGCATTAGTGTTGTTTGCATCTTTACCTATCTTGAATAGTGTTGCAATAAACATGGGAGAGAAGATGCTTCCTTTGCATTCAGATTTCATTTCCTTTGGATATATACCTGGTGGTGGGATTCCTTGATTACATAGTAATTCCATTTTTAATTGTTTCATGAATCTTCATACAGTTTTCCCCTCTGGTTTCACTAAGTAACATTTCCACTAATAGTGTGCAGAAGTTCTCGTTTCCCCCATAAAAGTCGCAGCACTCATTATCTTTTTTAACATAATAGCCACTATTAATGGAGTGAGATGCTATCTTATGATAGTTTTTGACTTACATTTCCCAGATGATTAGTGATGTGAGCATTTTTTTCATATACTTGTTAGCCATTTACATATCTTCTTTTGAAAATTATCCATTTAAGTCTATTGCCTGTTTTTCTTTATTTCTTTACTTTAAAAAAATTGAGACATGACCTTCAACTAGATGGACTGACACAATGTTTGCAACAAAGCGCTTAAACTTAAAAAAAAAGATCATGTGCATGGCACAGAATGAAGTAGTGTTTCATTCTGTTGTAAGTAGGGTCACAATGAATCAGTCCTGAATCAATGGCAACTAAAACAAGTCATTTTGACTAAGGTGAGATACACTCTTAGTGTAGTTTTGATTTGTATTTCCCTGATGACTAAGAATTTTAACTCTATATGATATTTATTGGCAATTGGTATTTCTTCTTTTGAGAACCACCTGTTTAATTCAATTACAACTTATTGACTGTATTATTTGTCTTTTTGATATTTAGTTTTTGAGCTGTTTGTATAACAAAGATACTAATTCCCTGTCAGATATACAGTCTGCAAAAATTTTCTGCCATTCTGAGGGCTTTTTCTTTACTCTTTTGATTGTTTTCCTTTGATGTGCTGTAACTTTCTAATTTCATGCCCTATCATTTGTCCTGATACTATTTCCGGGGCAATTGGAGTACTTTTAAGAAAGTTCTTGCTTATGCCTATGTGTTGAGATGTTTTCTCTACATTTTCTTTTATTATTTTCAAAATTCCCAGTTTAAATTAAGATAGTTGCTATTGGAGTTCTTTTAAGAAAGTTCTTGCCTTGGTTTACATGTTTTCCTTATGTTTTCCTCTAGTAGTTTCAGAATTTATTGTTTTTTTGTAGTTTGCTTTGTTTTGTTTTGTTTTCTTTTGTTTTGTTTGAAGTACTTGGTAGTTGAACCCAGGACCTCACACATACTTTGCAACTGTTCCACAACTGGGCTGTACTCCAACCCATTTTTTTAAAAAATTTTGAAACAGGGTCTATGTTATGCAGGCTGCCTCTGGCTTCAGACTCACAAACCTGCTGCCTTCACCTCCCAAGTCTCTAGAACAATAGGAGTATACCAGAGCACATTGGAAGGTTTCCAGTTTTACATTAGGTATTTGATCCACTTACAATTGACTTTTGTGTGGGGTTATAGAATAGGATTTAGTTTCATTCTTCTACATGCAAGTATTCAGTTTTCCCAGCACTATTTGTTAAACAGTCTGTCTTTTCTCCAATGTATGTTTTTCATATTTTTGTCAAAAATCAGATGATTGGAGTTTCATGGGTTCATTTCTAGGTCCTATAATCCATTATCAGCTTTTGTGTCAGTACCAAGCAGTTTTTGTTATTATGTGTAATTTGATGTGAGGTATTGTGATACATCCTGATTTGCTGGTTTTGCCCAGGATTGCTTTAGCTATTCAGGGTCTTCTATGACTCCACATGAATTTTAGGATTTTTTTTACTATTTCTGTGAAGTATGATGTTGGAATTTTGATGGGGATTGCAATGAATCTGTCGATAAATTTTGGTAGTGTAGCCATTTTCACAGTACTAATTCTGCCACTCATGAGCAAGGAAGGGCACTCCACCTTCTGGTGTCTTTTAAAAATTCTTTATTTAGTGTTTTGAAGTCTTCGTTGTATAGATCTGCTGGTTCCTTGGTTAGATTTATTTCTAGATTTATTTTTCTCTCTTTATTAGTAAATGATTTTGGGATACAGAGTAATACAGCAATGGGTTTTTCCATTGTGGATCTTTTACATCACTTCTAGCAACACTTTCATCGATCCACAAATTTTATGGAGCCTTATGGCTATTTTGTAGTTAAACTCTGATACTTATTTGGGTTATCTTCCCCTGTTTTTTCAACATACTCATGAAGTTGTGCTGATTACATTGAGACTGACTTCTCCCCCTTCATCCATCCACATTGATGGTCCTCCCCCATTCCTACATTTTTTTGAGGGTACTGTGAATTGGATTGCTGTTTTGATTTCTTTCTCATCATGTACATTTTTGGTATATGGAAATACTAGATTATTGAATGTTAATTTTGTAACTTGCTACTTTACTGAAGATGCCTATCAGATCTAAGAGGTTCCTGGTGGTGTCTTTAGGGTATTTTAAATGTAAGATCTTATCATCTGTAAATAGGGATAATTTGTCTTTTTCTTCTTCCTCTATTTTTTTGTTTTTGTTTTTGTGGTACTGGGGAGGTTGAACCCTGGGCCTCGCATTTGCATGCTTGTAAATGCTGTACCACTGAGCTGCACCTCCAACCCATTTTTTTAACTTATTTTTGAGGCAGGGTTTCACTAAAGTATGCAGACTGCTTCTGGTCTTGAATTTGTGATCCTCTTCCCTCCACCTCTGGAGTTGCTGGGATTACAGGCATGTGCCACTGCACCCAGCAATTTGACTTTTTCATACCTTATTTGTACACATTTTATTTCTTTCTCTTGCCTTATTGCTGTGGGAAAAAACATTGATCACTATATTGAATAAGAATGGAGAGAGTGGACACTGTTGTCTCATTTGTCATTTCAGATAAAATGCTTTCAGTTTTCCCAATTAAGTATAATGTTGGCTATAGCTTTGTCATATATATGACCTTTAATGAGTTGAGGTATGGTCTTTCTGTTCAATTTTCTCAGGGGGTTTATCATGGAGGGATGTCATACTTTGTCAAAGGCCTTTTCTGCACCTATTGAGATGATCATATGATTTATATCTATTTATGTGCTATATTACATTTACTGAGTTGCATTTATTGAATCAGCCTTGCATCAGTGGAATGACATCAACTTGATCATAGTGTATGATATTTCCTATGTGTTGCTGTATTCAGTTTGCAAGTACTTTATTACATTTTTTGATTCTACGTTTATCAGAGAAATTGTTGCTGTGTCCCTTATCTGGTTTTGGTATCAGGGTAATATAGGCTACATAGAATGGGTGAGGGAGTATTCCTTCATTTCTATTTTATGGAGTTGTTTGAATAGGAAATATATTATTTATTCTTCATAGGATTGATATAATTTGGCTGTGAACCAATCAAGGCCTAAGCTTTTTCTTGTTGGGAGGTTCTTTATTACTACGTCAATTTTATTAATTGATTTTTTGGGACTTCAGTAATTTTTTAAACTTTTATTTATATATAATAACGAGGTCATTTCATATATCCATTATGCAAATATTAAATCAGTTTTGCTTATATATTCATCACATTGCATATTTTACAGAAGAGTAGGGACTAAAGAACAAAAGAACAAAAGGAATTTTAATTAATAGTAATGAGAATCATGTGCAATCATGGGTTATATAATCATTGATTTTTTCCTTCCTCTTTTTATCTCCATTTATTAGTAAATGATGATGGGGTACAGAGTAAAACAGCATTGGCTTTTTCCATTATGCATCCTTTACATCCAACATCCCATTATGCTGGGATTTAGCTCAGTGGGTAGAGCTCTGTGCTGCAGTCTCTGAGGTCCCGAGTTCAATTCCCAGCACCACAAAAATGGGAGAAGGACCTGGCAATCCACTCCCAAGGCAATCCCGAAACAGTCAGCCATTGAAAACACTATGAGGGTCACTATGAGTCATATACCGACTCGACGGCACCTAACAACAACAACAACACATTACTTCTGAAAACACTTTCACTAACCCACAAGGTTTATAGAGCCTATGGCTAATGTGTAATAAAACTCAAATGTGTATTTGGGTTATATTCCCTTATTTTTCCAATGTACTCAAGAAGTTGTGCTGTTTACATTGAGATCATGCCCTCCGCCTTTATCCCTCCTCATTGACACTCCTTCCCACTTCCCCAATCTTCACATCCCTCTGCTAGTTGCATCCTTCCTTTCTGCTCTTTATATTGTCCCTTCTTTGCTAAGGTTAATTGGGCTTTTTATATATCAATTTATGTATAGGAATTTTTCTTCCTTTAAGTATGATTCTGCTCCCACATATGAGTGAGAGCATATGGTATTTCTCTTTTTGAGCTTGTGTTCATTCACTTAAGATGATGTTCTCCAATTCCATCCATTTTTCTGCAAATGACATTATTTCATTTTTATTGTTGAGTAGTATTCCATGTATATCTGCCATAGTATTTTTATCCATTCTGCTGATGGGCACCTTGATTGGTTCCATATCCTTGCTATTGTGAAACGTGCTGTAGGATGACAAGATTTTCTCCCATTCAATGGGCTCTCCCTTAACTCTCTTGACTGTTTCCTTTGGTGTAAAGAAGCATTTTAATTTCATGTAATCCCATTTGTCTATCCTTGGTGTCATCTCCTGAGCAATTGGAGTCTTATTAAGGAAATGTTTTCCTATGCCTATGTGTTGGAGTGTGTTGCCTATATTTTCTTCTAGTAATTTTAAGGCTTCTGGTTTTATGTTAAGATCTTTTATCCATTTTGAACTAACTCTCATGCAAACTGAGAGGTGTGGGTCTCTTTTCATTTTTCTGCAAGTGGGATTCCAAGTTTCCCAGAACCATTTGCTGAAGAAGCTATCTTTTCTCCAACTTGCATGCTTAGCTACTTTGTCAAAGATCAGATGGTTATAGAGGTGTTGGTGTATCTCTGGGTCCTCACTTCTGTCCCACTGGTCAAGAGGCCTATTTTTGTGCCAGTACCAAGCTGATTTTGCTACTATAGCCCTGTAGTATAGTTTAAAGTCAGAGATTGTGATCCTGCCTGCACTAGTTTTGCAGCTTAAGATTGTTCTGGCTAAATGTGGTCTTTTGTATTTCCATATCAACTTTTGGATTATTTTCTCTATTTATGCAAGTCTGTCATTAGAATTTTAATGGGTATTGCATTAAACCTGTAAATTGCTTTTGGTAGTATAGCCATTTTTCAATATTGATTCTCCCAACCCATTAGCAGTGGAGGGACTTCCACCTTCTAGTATACTGTATGATTTCTTTCTTTAATGTTTTGAAGTTTTCCTTGTAGAGATCTCCAGAGTCTTTGCTTAGATTTATTCCTAAGTATTTAAGTTTCTGGTGGGCTATTGTGAAAGAATTGTTTCCATAATTCCTTTCTCTTCCTGCTTACAGTTGGTGTAATAGAAGGCTACTGGTTTTTGAGTGTTAATTTTGTATCCTATCACTTTGCTGAAGGAGTTAATTAGGTCTAAATGTTTTATAGAGGAGCTGTTGGGGTCCTTAATCATGTCATCAGTGAATAATGATAATTTGACCTCTTATTTACCTATCTGTATCCCTTTGATTTCTTTTCCTTATCTGATTGCTGTGGCTACTACTTCCATCACAATATTGAATAATATAGTAGTGGGTATTCTTGTCTTGTTCCTGATCTTAGAAGAAATGTTTTCAATTTTTGTCTACTAATATATATTGGTTATAAGCCTGTCACAAATGGCCTTTATGATATTGAGATAGTTTCCTATCATGTCTTTCTTCTCCAGGGCTTTTATCATGAAAGGGTTTTGCACTTTGTCAAAGGCCTTCTCAACATCGATCAAGATGATCATGTGGTTTCTGTTTAAATGTCCCCTGAAATTTTGTATTACATAGATCAATTTTCATATCTTGAACCAACCTTGCATCTGAAGATTAAATCTCACTTGGTCATGATGTATAATCTTTTCTCTCTGTTGCTGAATTCAGTTTGCCAGTACTTTGTTGAGAATTTTTGCATCTGTGTTCATTAGGGAAATTGGTCTATAGTTTTCTTTCTTAGATGTATCCTTTTCTCATTTATTATCAGGGTGATTGTGGTTTCACAGAATGAGTTTGGGAGTGCCCCTCTTTTTCTACTTTTTGAAGTAATATGAGGAGAATAGCTATTAATTCTTCTTTGAAGGTTTGGTAGAATTCTGCTGTGAATCCATCAAGTCCTGGGCTCTTCTTTGCTGGGAGTTTTTAAATTATATTCTCTATTTCAGTGTGTGTAATGTTTCTGTTTAGATTGTTTATGTCCTTCAGGCTTATTTTTGGTAAATCATTTGTGTTAATACATTTATCCATTTCTTCTGCATTTTCTTTCTTTCTTTCTTTCTTTTGTTTTTTTTTTTTTGAATGCAATTTCTAAAAGTATTTCCCAACGATTTTCTGGATTTTTTTTTCTTTTGATGAGACTGGATAGGGAAGCATCTATTTTACTAATTTTTTCAAAGAACCAGCTCTTAGTCTCCTTACTTCTTTGCATTATCCTTTTACATTCTAACTGGGATATCTTTGCCTTAGTCTTAATAATTTCTGTCTGAGTTCTCTTTCTGTGATTGGTTTGTTGTTGGCTTTCTAATGCCTTGAGATGTATCATTACATTCTGTACTTTGGCCTTCTCTAAGTTATTGATGAAGGCGCTCACAGCTATGAACTTCACTCTTAAAACTGCCTTTACTGTAGCTCTTGAATTTTGGTAGAATGTGTTCTCATCCTCATTTAATTGCAGGAATATTTTTTCCACTTTTATTTCTATGGCAACTCATTGATCATTCAGTAGTGTATTATTTAGTCCCCATGAATTTGTAAAATTTCTGAATTTTTTCTTGTTTTTGAGTTCTAATTTTATTCTATTGTGATTTGTTATGGTGCAGGGGGGATGATTTCTACATTTTTGTATCTGTTGAGGTGATTTTTGCATATTAAATGTGGTCTATCTTAGAAAAATTTCCATCTGTTGCTCAGAAGAATGTGTATTCCTCATTAGATGGATGGAATATTTTGTAAACATCTGTAAATTCCAGTAGGTCTCAGGTGCAAATTAAGTTCTTCATTCCCATGCTGATTTTTTTTGTTTTGATGACCTGTCTCTTGATGAAAGTGAGCTATTGAAGTCTCCCATAATTATTGTGTCTTATCAATTATGTTCCTTTATTTCCAGCACAGATTGTTTTATGAAGCTAGGTGCCATTGCATTTGGAAAACATATATTAAGTGATGTTATGGGTCACTGCTTGATTGTTCCTTTTACTAGCATGTAGTATTCTTCATCACTTCTGGTTAGTTTGCAATTGAAGTCTAATATATCTGAAATTAGTATTGCAACTCCTGCTTTCTTTGTTTCCCTCTGCTTGGTATATTATTTTGTAACCTTTAATTCTCAAACTTTTACACTATTTATGGGTTAGGTGAGTCTCTTGGATATCACATATTGAATGTTTATGTTTTTTCATCCAATTGGCCAATCTATATATCTTAATAGGTGAGTTAAGACTGTTTACATTGAGAGTAACTATTGAGAGGTGCTTATTACTGTGCATAAAATCAGTACTCCTTACTGGTTTTTGATTCATATTTATCTTATTTCTTTCTTAATTTTCTCTCATGTTAATTGTTCATTTCATTGATCCTCTCTATGGTGCTGTGTTACCTCTTACATATGTTGCAGTTGATTGAGGATCTTCTGCAATGGTGGCTTGGAGCCTGGTGGCTGCAAATCATTTGAACAGGGAAATATGGAAGGTCTTGTACTCACCTTCTATTTTGAAAAATAACTTCACTGGATAATGTAGTCTTGGTTTGGAGTTATTCTTTTTCAGAGCTTGGATGATGTCTGTCCAAGCTTTCCTTGTCTTTAATGTTGTTGCTGAGAATCCACTGTTATTCTGATGGATTTGCCTTAGTAGGTGATTTGATGTTTCTCCCTTGCTGCTTTCAGATTAGTTTCTTTGCATTCTAAATTGAGCATTCAAATGATAATGTATCATGGGAAGGATGTATTTTTCTCTACTTTGTTTAAGGTTCTGAATGATTCAATTGTATAGGCATCCAGCTCTTTTTTCTTAGATTTGGGAAGTTTTCACCTACTATTTATTCGAATAAATTTCCTAGTCTGTTTTCTGCTACTTCATGGACCCCCTGACATCTTAGGTCTCATTTTCTCATTGTATCAGAAACCTCCTGAATATCTTGTTGATATTATTTCATCATTCTCTCTATCTCGCTTGTGAGTAACTAATATTCTGTAGTTGTTCTTCTGTTATGGCTATCCTATTTTTGGCTTCATCTAATCTTTTTATTATTGGAAATTTTTAATGTACACCTTAATGTGATTCATTCTGTCATTTTTTTCATTGTGACATTTCCATATATGCATTTTGTTGTATATTATTCATATAGGTTCCCTCTTTCCCTCTTGTATGCTTTCCACCATTCCACCTCCCTGTCAAAGACTTCTCTATCATATACTTGTCTTTTCACAGTAATATTTTTCTATATATCCGTGGGTTCCAGTTCTGTTTAAGAACAAAAGCTTTCCTACACTGAACTTTCTTTTTACTTTGTCAGAACTATTGCATGCATTTTCTAGACCATCTATAATAACACCATTCTTAGCTTTATTTTTTTCCTTTTATTATGATCCAAACTTTGTATAGGATTTTTTTCCCTTATAATTTTGATTCAGCTCTCACATATGAGTGAGAACATGTGGTGTTTCTCTTTCTGAGCTGGTGGTCATTCACTTGAAATAATTTTCTCTAATTCCATCCATTTTGCTGCGAATGACCTTATTTCATTTTTCTTGATTGCTGAGTAGTATTCCATTGTGTATATATACCATAGTTTTTTTTAATCCATTCTTCTGTTGAAGAGCACTTTGGTTGATTCCACATTCTTGCTATTATGAAAAGTGCTGCATTGAACATGGAGATGCAGGTGTCTCTGTGGTATGATGAACCATTTCCCTTTGGGTAAATTCCCAATAGATTTATAGCTGGATCATATGGTAGATCTATTTTTAAGTTTATAAGATACCTCCATATCGATTTCCACAGTGGTTGGACCAATTTACAGCTCCACCAACAATGTAAGAGTGTTCCCTTTTCCCCACAACCTCGCCAGCATTTGTTGTTACTTGTTTTATTGATCTTGGCCATTCTTACTGGTGTAAGGTGAAATTTCAGAGTTGTTTTAATTTGCATTTCCCTAATGTCTAGGGATATTGAGCATTTTTTTCATGTGTTTCATGGCTTTATGCACCTCTTCATTTGAGAACCATCTACTCAGTTCCTTTGCCCATTTGTGTATTGGGTAATTTGTTTCTTTTGTGTGTGTGTGATTTTTTTTCTTGAGGTTTTTATAAATTCTAGTAATTAGACCTTTGTCTGATGCATAGGATGTGCAGATTTTGTTCTCATTCCGTGGGGGTTTCCTTAACTCTGTTAATTCTCTGTTAACTCTGCTATGCAGAAGATTTTAATTTCCTATAATCCCATTTATCTACACTTGTTGCAATTTCTTGAGCAATTGGAGCCCTAATAAGGAAATACTTTCCTATGCCTATATGATGGAGTGTATTGCCTATCATGCCTTCTATAAGTTTTAAAGTTTCTGGCTTTATGTTGAGATCTTTTATTCATTTTGAGTGAACTCTTATGTATATTGAAAGATGTGGGTCAGTTTTCATTTTTCTGCATGCAGATGACCATGGTTCCCAGTGCAATTTATTGAAAAGGCTGTCCTTGTTCCAGTTTACTTGCTTTGCTCCTTTGTCAAAAATAAGGTGGCTATAGGTGTGTTCAGGTATTTCTAGGTCTTCTATTCTGTTCCAAATGTCTTCAGGCCTACTTTGTGCCAGTACCAAGCTGTTCTTGCTACCACTGCCCTATAGTATAGCTTGAAGCCAGGGATTGTGATTCCACCTGCATTACTTTTGCAGCTTAAGAATGTTTTGGCTATACGTGGACTTTTGTGGTTCCATATGAATTTCTGGATCATTTTTTATATTTCTATAAAGTCAATCAGTAATTCTAATGGGTATTACATTAAATCTATAGATTGCTTTTGGTAGGATACCCATTTTTACTATATTAATTCTCCCTATCCAGGAGCAGGCAAGGTCTTTCCCTTTTTCAGTGTCCTCTGCTATTTCTTTCTTTAATGTTTTGTAATTTTCCTTTTAGAGATCTGAAGGGTCTTTGGTTAGATTGATTCCAAGGTATCTAAATTTCTGGTGGGCTATCGTGAATGGTATTTTTTTTTCTGAAATTTCCTTCTATTCCAGTTTGGAATTGGTGTAAAGAAAATCTTTTGATTTTTGTGTATTAATTTTGTGCCTGCAACTTTGCTGAAGGAGTTATTTACTTGTAACAGTTTTCTGGTTGAGGTTTTGGATTGTTTCAGGTATAAGATCATATCATCTGCAAATAAGGACAATTTGACCCCTTCCTTGCCAATCTGTATCCCTTTGATTTCTTTCTTTTGTCTGATTGCCCTGGCCAGCACTTCAATTACTATGTTGTATAGAATAAGAGAAAGAGGACATCCTTGTCTTGTTTGAGATCTAAGAGGAAATGGTTTCAGTTTTCTCCATTTAATATAATGTTGGCTGTAGTTTTGTCATAAATGGCTTTTATGAAATTAAGGTATTTGCCTGTTATACCTATCTTCTCCAGTGTTTTTGTCATGAAAAGGTGTTGCACTTTGTCGAAGGCCTTTTCGGCATCAATTGAGATGATCGTGTGGTTTTTGTTTGCTAGTTTCTTGATATGCTGGATTACATTAATTGATTTCCATATGTTAAGCCAGGCTTGCTTTTGTGGTATAAATCCCACTTGGTCATGGTGAATAATCTTTTTAATATGCTGCTGGATTCAGTTTGCCAGGATTTTGTTAAGGATTTTCACATGTATATTCATAAGGGAGATGGGTCTATAATTCTCTATCTTAGATTAATCTTTTCCTGGTTTAGGTATCTAGGTGATGGTAGCTTCACAGAATGAATTTGGGAGTATTCCCTCCTTTTTTATTCTTTGGAATAATTTGAGGAAGACAGGTATTATATCTTCTTTAAAAGTTTGGTAAAATTCTGCTGTGAATCCATCAGAACCTGGGCTCTTCTTTGTTGGGAGACTTTTAATTACCTTTTCTATTTCTGTATATGTAATGGGCTTGTTTAAGTCAGTTATGTCTTCTGGGGTTAGCTTTGGTAGGTCATACATGTTAATAAATTTGTCCATTTCTTCTGCATTTTCATATTTTTGGGAATTTAGTCTCTCGTAGCAATCGCTGACAATTTTTTGTATTTCATTGAAGTCAGTGGTTATGGGCGCCTTGTCTTTCATAATCTGTACTATGTTAGACATTTCCTGGGTTCAACTCCCAGTACTGCAAAAAAAAAAAAAAAGAATATTACAAAGTAAGTTATGGTTTTAGAAAATAATTGTGGTAAAGTTAAAATGGTAGATGGATTAAATCAGGGGAGTATGCAGAAAGAGAAGGGAGAGTAAGAAGGAGAATAGGAGAGAGGAAAAGGAGCAAGTAGAAAGGAGACTGCAAGAAAAGAGTAGGCAGCAATATAAATCTGCTTGCAAAGTTTTGATATGTGTGTGTGTGTGTGTGTGTGTGTGTATGTGTGTGTGTGTGTGTGTGTGTGTGTGTGTATGTGTGTGTATAGGCCTGCATCCATAGGGCTGTGGCAGCTGATGCCGTCAGATGTCAGAAGCTTAGCAGGGTCAGGCCTGGTTAGTACTTGGATGGGAGACCACCTGAGAATACCAGATACTATAGCCTTGGGAGAAGGACCTGGCAACCAACTCCCAAAAATCAATTCACCATTGAAAACTCTCTGAAGAGCAGAGAAGCACTGACATTACTATTTCACCTGTGGTACATAAGGTTGCTATGAGTTGGACAATGACTTGATGGCACCTAACAACAACAATATATATACACATACATATATACATATATGGTTGTATAAACATTACAAAAGGTATAACAAATGCAAATATAACTGCTTTCTTTTCATAACAAATAAATTTGAGTTCTGAAATAATCAGACATTGAAAACCCTATAGAGTGGCTATGAGTTAGACTCTACAGCACCTAATAACAACAAAAATTGGGTTCAACTAGAACTAAATGTATTGTAATCAGTTAGGTAGAATAACATAAAAGGAAAAAAGATTTAAGAGTCCAGATCTCTGTGCTTTCAAATCCTTCATGTTCACATATGTCCTGTTTAATATAGAAGGACTTGAAGTTTAATTTCCTCACTTGGTGTCTCTTGGTCTTTCATCTGCTTACTGCAAAGCTGACAGATAGCTCCTATGGAATGGAGAAAGCTTTGAAGAGCAGATTGGCCCTGATCTGAATATCAATATTTCTATCAGCTGTTCTGATCTGGTATCCCATGAGCCTGACTAGCAGTCCCAGTTAGCCATTTCTGGAACCTGTCTAGAGGCTTATTCCTCCTACCAGGTGTTGGCAAGCAAGCATTCTTGTTGATTCACTGCAAGTTCTATAGGCCCTTCTTCCCTGATTTTTCAGCATGTTTGCCTTTTAGGTGTCCCACCACTCCACAAGTATTTCATGGAGCATACAGTTTTGCTTCTCTTGGCTCCCTGGTATGCATTCAATCTTCCTTTCCCAGTATCTCAGTTTCAGGCAGCTTCTCTGGGAGAGAGGCCCTTTATTGTGTTACTCTGAGCATAAAGAGTTGATAAAATAAATTTTTTTCTCTCATGTTGGCCTTTCACTATGGGGGAGTCACTGTTAGCTTGGATCTCCCAGTTGAGTTTAAGGCTTGTAAAAGCTATGGGGTTCTTCAGATGTGGGTAGAACACTTACCATTTGGGGGGAAGTGAAGTTTCCATTTCCTGTGCAGAGGTTGGAGTCCATGTGTTGGTGTGCTGTTTTGTGCTTTCTGTTTCAGTGTCTCTTTTCTCTGTGTGCATTTGGTTGTGTTAATATCTTTACTATATTTTCTATTGCATTCTCTATTTTTTTCTCCTGGGATTTGAATTTCTCATTTGTTACCTGGCATTTTTGTTCACTGAGTTTCAGGGAGACTGCTTGTACTCTGCAATTTTTCCAGAATACCTGTCTTTTTTTAAGAATAGACTTTCTCAATGGAATGGAATGGAATCTCTGTGTGGTTTTTATTTGCACTTTCCTGATTGCTAAAGATGTTGACCATTTTTTCATGTGTTTATCGACCATTTGCAGTTCTTTTAAGAAGTTTCTATTCAGATCATTTTCCCATTCATTGGTTGGATTGCTTGTTCCTTTTAGTTAAATTCTTTGAGTTTTTATATATCATCGATATTATATCTCTGTAAGGTGGAGAACTAGTAAAGAATTTCTCCCATTCTTTAGGTTGTCTATTATTTCTGTTGATTGTTGTCTTTGTTGTGCAAATACTTTTAATTTGATGCAGTCCAGTATGTCAATTCTTGCTTTCATTCAGGAATCTGTTCCCTATGCAAATATCTTAAAGTATTTTTCCTATGTTTTCTTCCAGTAGTTTCAAATTTTGGGTCCTAACATTAAGGCCTTTGATTCATTCTGAGATAATTTTTGTACTGGCTGATAGATAGTTATTTAAGTTTTAATCATCTACATGTGGATATCCAGTTTTCCCAGAATCATTTGTTGAAATGGCTATCTTTTCTCCAACATATGATTTTGGTACCTTTTTCAAGAGACAGTCAGCTATAGATGGGTATTCTATTCAGTTCCTTTGGTACATTTCTATGTTTTTATGCCAATACCATGCTGTTTTTGTTACTGTGGAACTTATGTATACTGTGATACCAAATATTTTGAGTTCTTCAACATTACTTGTTTTGATCAGGGTTTCATTTGCTATTTGGGGTGCCTTGGGATGCCTATGAATCTTAGGATTTTTCCAGTTCTGTAAAGATTGTCATTATTATTTTGATGGGAGTTGCATTGAATCTGGAGATTACTTTGGGTAGTATGGCCACTTTAAATCTATTAATTCTGCCTATCCGTGATTTGAAAGATCATTTT
>VMDO01021859.1:0-27800 GCA_007922755.1 Pedetes capensis | reverse complement strand
CAGGGCAATGTCCAGTGTCTCTTTTGATATGTAATTTGGTCTTTTCTTTTTTTCTTGCCTTTTTAAGAACTTTTTGCTTCCTTCTTGAATGATTTTTTTATGTCATGCCACAACTCTTCTGGTCTCCTATCATTTGTGTCTAATGTATTAAACCTATTTTGAGGTGGTCTCTGAACTCAGGTAGGAAATGCTCAAGGTCATACCATGGCTCTCCTATACTTGTTCTAATTTTCTTCAGCTTCAGTTTGAACTTGCATGTGAGAAGTTGATGGTCTGATCCACAGTCAGCACCTGGTCTTGTTTTGACATTTTGAACAGAGCTTTTCCATCGTCTCTTTGCACATATGCAGTCAATTTGATTCCTGTATGTTCCATCTGGTGAAGTCCATATGTATAGTCTCCGTTTATGATGTTGAAAAAAATGTATTTGTAATGAAAAGGTCATTGGTCTGACAAAATTCTATCATGAGATCTCCAGCTTTGTTTCTGTCACCAAGACCCTATTTTCCAACTACTGAGCCTTCTTCTTTGTTTCTAACCTTTGCATTCCAGTCACCAGTGATTATCAGTATGTCTTGATTGCATGTGTGGTCTATTTCAGATTGCAGAAGCTGATAGAAGTCTTCCCTTTCTTCATTTGTGGCCTTAGTGGTGGGTGCATCCATTTGAATAATAGTCATATTAACTGGCCTTCCTTGTAGGCATATGGATATTATTCTATCACTGACAACATTGTATTTCAGGACAGATCTTGAAATGTCTTTTTTGATGATGAATGCAACCCCATTTCTCTTTCATTTATCATTCCCAGCATAGTAGACCATATGATTGTCTGACTCAAAATGGCCTATGCCAGTCCATTTTAGCTCACTGATGCCTAGAATGTCAATGTTTATGCACTCCAGTTCTCTTTTAACGATTTCTAATTTTCCTAGTTTCATACTATGTACATTCCATGTTCCTATTATTAATGGGTGTTTACAGTTGTTTCTCCTCATTTTGAGTCATGCCACATCAGCAAGTTGAGCACCCTGGGGCTTTACTCCATTTCCATCATCATGGTTGACTCTACTTGGAGGAGGCAGCTCTTCCCCAGTAGTCTTTTGAGTGCCTTCCAACCTGGGGGGCTCATTTTCCGGCACTATATCTGACAGTGTTTCTTTGCTATCCATAGGGTTTTCAATGGCTAGATGTTTCGGGAGTGGCTCACCAGGTCCTACTCCCTAGTCTGTCTTAGTCTTAAAGCTCAGCTGAAAACCTGTCCACCATGGGTAACCTTGCTCATGTCAGAGGTTACAGTGGCAGAGCTCTCAGCCTCATCGCAACACACAAGCCCCGATAGTGCGGCAAACTGACAGACATGTGGGGGCTCAGTGGAAGAGACTTTGCAAAACACTATGTGTGAGATCCTGGATGTAGTCCCCTAGTGCAGAAATATGTAAAAGAATACACTATCAATAATTGTTGAGAGAATTATTATAATTACATCAAGTTCATTCATAAAATCTCATATGAATTGTATTTGAGAATAAACTAATTCAGACTGACTATATTTTAGTTATCTGAAAGTTCGACCTCTTTTCCCCTTTGTAACTAATGGTAGGGTTATTTCTTTCTTTGTTTTGTTTGTTTGATTTGGTGCTCTGCATGACTCCCAGTCCTAATACACATTTCTACATGGTTGAGCATGGGTACATGGGTACCCCTGCATGGGTATATAGGCACACCAATAATTCAGAAGAACTTTCCCACTGTTAAACTCACTTCAGACATGAGAAGTCTAGGCCTCCAACCACTAGGAGGAGAAGAAAGTTTTTGAAACTTTGGAGCTAATTATAACCAAGTGCTTGAGAATTTCAAATAGATTTTATGCAACTAATTGGGGCCTAGTTTTAGAGATGGTTACCTATAGCAACTACTTGTGGCAAACTCAGTTCCTTTCTTTCTGATACTTTCTCCTATTTTGCTAGTGCCATTCCTAAAAAGCATCTATTTTTGACTCTTTCCGTTCTCATGCTACATTAGCACATTTCCACAGGGTATTTTCTTCATTCTCCAATTTTATTCACTGGTCTCTTACAAAATGGAGAACAAAAGAAAGACCACATGGTTTTAATACAAATACATTTCAAAGACAATATTTGCTATATGGATGTTTTGTTTTACACCTTAAGTTACTAATTGGTTAAAAATATTTGGGTTACTGTACACTTGATACCATCCTATACATCACTAATCTTGTGAAAACAGAGGATATTCATTAGATACCTGCATGTTAGCTCACTTTCAAAATATTTCACCCTGTACAGAAATTTCAAAGAGAAGTGCATTTTTCCTCTCCAATCAATTTGTTAATATGACTATCTGGATTTTTGGTGGTTGGCAAGTTTTCTGAAAATCCTTTTAACTAATCTATCAAGATAATACTAGTACCTAAATTTAAAATTTATTATTCATTGCTTGAGAGCTTTTATCTTCTTGGAAAAAAGCCCACAGGAGCACTCGTTAAAAGAAGGATTCAGAATAAGTAGACTTTTTTGAACATGTAATTTTTGGCATATCACTGGAAAGATAGGATCAATCTTTCCTGTGATATGCCAAAAATTTATAGAACCAATAAAGGTTTCATGATGCCAAGATAGAATATTCAACATCAGGGAAGCAGAGCTGAGTTCCATGGGAGACCTGAGTTCTCAACCAGGGTGTCAGATTTTGTTTGGCTACAGTGAATATGGGTGCTCTTAAACTCGTGTCTCCCACCAGAATGAGAGTTAAGTGGCCCAGGCATTGTGGCTCTAGGCACGGAATTTGGTTTGGTATCAAGCTGGCACTCAAAATATCTTATGGTTACTAGGAGCACATGTACCTACACAGCAAAAGTACTACTCAAATAGTAGGAGTACGCCAACAGTAGACAATGGGAAGAAGGTGATTCATATGCATGCCGCTGAGTTAAAACATTTATTTTTTCAAATATATTCTCAAAAAATGTTGTAATTGGAATAGAAACACAAAAAAAATCCAGAAAGTATTATCCTTAAAGTATAAATAGGAAACATGTTCAGCTCTGGGTGGGTTGACTTCTGTAATCCTTTGAAATAATCATAAATATATTTCCAAATGTAATCTGGGCATTACACAAGTGTAAATATTTAGCATAAAAACTATACAAAATGGTTTGGACATTTTTAGATTTACTTGCTTAATCTTATTCTATGAAATAAAACAGAAACTACTTCAAAAACATGAACCCATGACCTTATTACTTGTATTTCTAATAACAGTCAATGCCTTGAAACAACATATTTTAGTTACTATGTGATATTACATAGTAGTTATATTTGTATAAATTTCACTCTTTTTCCTCATGCTCCAAAATTCACCACATACCACTTATAATCAAATTGTTCTAATAGAAAACATGATCCAATTAAATATAATTATATCTTAAAATACATAAATATGTATTAATAAATAAAGAATATGGTTTTTCAAGCTTGTGGGGCAAGGTGACCAGCATATAAAATTATAATAATGGAAAACACTGCAGAATACTTTCTGTCATTTGTTAGTGTTATAGCTCATTGCTCAAGTTTTAGAAAATGTAAATGACTTTCAAGGTAAAGTTTCACTAAGCTAGGGAAACTACCTATGGCTGTATAAAGGACAACCTTTGTTGGACCCAGGTCCATAAGCCTTCCTCAGGGACAGGCATCACTGTAGGGAATGCTTCTCACAGAGCACAGCTGACACAATGGTGGTGACAGATGTGTGAATTAATTTCATTGGGATAATCATCACAGGATGTGTACATGTATTGAGACATCACATTGCACACTTCTAAGGCAGGCACAAATTCCATTGGTGATGTTTATTATAACAGGAATTATCATTGTCACTGGGACTGTCTTACATGTCCATTTTCTCTTAGAAGTTCAGAGTCAATGAAATGTTTTGGAATGGTTCAGGCACCTGAGTGCTTGTTGTTGTTGTTGCTGTTGTTAGGTGACTTTGAGTTGGTCCAACGCATATCAACCTTCATAGGGTTTTCAATGGCTGATTGTTTCAGATTTGCTTTGGGGAGTGGATTGCCACATTTCCCCCCGTATTTTGTGGTGCTGAGGACCAAACCTGACTCCTCAGAGAAAGTGTAGAGCAGCGTTCTACCAACTGAGCTAACCCCCACCCCTGGTTCAGTGCTAGCTATTGAAAATCACATTTTGAAGTGATCATACATCAAAACCAATGCCAAATTCTAATCATGACATTAGAGTCTGCCATTTAGTTTTGAAGTATATGTTATAAACATATTAGGAAAGATTGTAGTTTTCTAATTTATTTTCTACTTTGTTAAATCTCTGAATGGAAGATTTACTGCAAGGGGGTACACTGAAGGAATAACATAATCACCAACACCTGCGTAATGCCTCATATGTTTTATAACATGTAGTTATATTTTCTCATCTTATAATTTCTTTACTCTTAAGAATATACACCTAATTTTATCTAATTATTTGGGAGGGAAAATGGAAATAGCAGAAGGTCCACGTAAGACAAATATTGGTAAAATTAACTGTTGTGACAAGCACTGAGTGGACTGCTCACATCTGTCAGAAGAGTCTGGCAGTAGCTGGATGCTGGTGTGCACACCTGTGACCACAGTGTCCTGAGAGGCCAAGGCAAGAGGATGGCAGGCTCAAGGCCAGAGGCAGCCTGTGCAACTTAGTAAGACTCTGCCTCAAAATAAAAAATAAAGAAGAGGTTGGGTTATGGCTCAGTGGCTGAGTGCTGGAAGGCTTACCTAGCTTGCGTGAAGCTTTGGGTTCACCCCTCAGTACTACAAAAACAAAACAAAACAAAGACAAAAAAAACAGTCTTGCGGCAAGAAGGGTAGTAAGACAGCAGCCTGCACTTGATCCACCTCCTGGATCTTCTGCAGGGCTCCTTATGTGGCTGGTGTGGCTCCCTGGAGTGCTCCCAGCTAGCGAGGGAGCATGGAGGACTCCCTAAGGCTGCACCCTTCCTCTCAGTGCTGGTGCACTATAATGGTCAGTCTGTGTTCTAGAGCTATTCACTGGCCTTGCTGGGATATCGTCAGATCTGCACAGCAGTCAGAGGTTCATTCCATTTAATATTCCATCCTCTTCTATGCTTTAGCAAGGATCATACCAGCATGGCAGCCTGCTGGTTCCCCTGCTTAGTCCTTCTATCCCTTTCCTCCATTATACACAGGGATTTTCCAAAATAAAACTTTTGCAGGTCCAGTCCTGTGCTGTGTCTGCTGCATGGAAAACCTGAGATGATGCAGTGGCTTAATTATTTTCATGGATACTAAAAATATGCTCACATGGGTGAAATTAATGGGAATTGACAGATGCGGTCTGGTTAAACGATAAATCTTTTTATTGTGCAAGTAGATTATAAGATTCTGTTCCTAGGAATATAAAGAAACATATTTCCAACCAATCTAATTATAGGGAACAGCTAGAAAAGATAGACAAAATTTGGGAAAAATTATCTATTTGAAAATATCCAGAAGTTATTCAAAAATTGAGGCCTTATTAAAGGTGAGATGCAGGAAGGGAAGAAGAATAAAGAGATAAACTTAACATTCAGAGTGTTTTTCAATAGTGGCATCTCAGTTTGTAGACAGGGAGGAACAATGGACTGAAGGTTAGACTATGATCTCACAAACTATTTGATTTTCAAGCTAAGTATTGCTTTTATAAATAGCCCAAGGATTGACTTTTTTATTTCAATGTGTGATGATTGTGTGAATTTGGACCAGCTACATAACTCAATTTTTTCTCTGTAAAGTGAGTACAATGCTCCCACACGACTTCATAAGTAGACCATGAAGAATTATGGAGTAGATATTTGCAATCCGCTGAGAAGACAGTCCAATACATATTAGACACTAAAAGTTGATTTAAAGATATCTAAACTAAGAAGTAAATACAGACACTTGTATAAAATTCCCTACAAAATACTATTTTATTTAAAGTTTATCATTTTTAACACAAATTGATTCTCTCAATTGGCTCTTTAGATTCATCCCCAAAATGTCATTAATATTTAGCCTTCAACAGTAAGTATAAACTGTAGATTCTCTCATAATACCCTGTAGCATATATTTGGGAACAATTAGTTCCAAATTTATGGCTAAATATATACTCTGAAGTATTGCATCAGAAATTTTAATAGTGGAATGTAACAAAAACAAATATCTCAAGTAGTTGCTTATTATTTTGTGTGTTTGAATGTATAGTTTTCATAACACAAATTTAGCTGTAATACTATCAACTAACTGCTAATATGACCTCATTATAGTGAATACCTTTGCTGTTATTCAATTTAGAACTAGAATCTTCTGGAAATCTGAATCTAGTTTGGAAAAAATGCTGTGCCTTTCCATATAGGCACATTATGTACAGTGGTTCCACACACTGTTTAGTAAAGTCAGGAGTGAAAAATCTCATAATGTCTTCATGTCCTTAATGTCTTTTTTCTATTGAAACAATTACATAATAACACAGCTTTGATAATGGATGGTTTTTAAAGGATGCTCCAATGTAATTGCAGGGGAGTGGAAGGTATGTGGCATTTTTTTGGTTTTAAAATGTCATAAAATATTCATGATGTATTTTTTTGCAATTATCCTAGTAAATCAGTGTTAATATCTCCACTATAAAAATGATACATAAAGAAACTGCATAATTAAAAAATTCAAAAAAATCTGAGCAATTAAACATTAGTAAGTCACTATGGGGTTTGGTCTATGGTCTACCATGCTAAGTTTGCCTCTCTACTCAACAGTGATGTTGGACTGAGGTAAAGTTTTCCTAAGATAAAAAGTAATTATTTATGACATCATCATTTGTCTAAATGCCGTCTGTACAGATGCCCCATTTTATTCTGAAGCTAATTTTCAAAAAGCTTGCAGATCTCAGAAATCATAGTTCAGTTCTATCTAAATACCATATCTGGTCAGCTGGCTATTATAATTTCTTAGCCTGTTGGCACTGATTTCCCAGCCTGATGGATCGGTTTGTATTTCAAATCATTCAGGCACTTAATAACCTATAAATGTTTACACTGGGCACAAATGGAGATGCATACAATTTTTTGAAGGAAAACATCAGTCTCTATGCCAGCTCTGGACAACACCCACTAAAGTTGGCTTCCCTTTTTATTGCTAGTTTCCCTCTCTCTATATTCACAGCCAAGTTCTCAACCAGCCTTACTTTTTAATACCAATCATCTGTAAAAACCGTGGATATCATGCTTATTCGTGGGAGAAATCAGAACTATTTAAAAGTGTAAAGTTCCTTTTTGACTTCTGCACCTTCCCTTTACTCGTATGTCCTCAGAGAGCCGTCTCCCACGGTGACTCTGAGCACAGCCATGCAGTTTGCTTTGGCTAAGAGAAAAGTAGTGGATGTGACCAAAGTCGAGTCTTGGAATGTGCTTTACTATTGAGGCTTCCCCTTCTTGGTAACATTGACATATATCCTGCCCAGGGTAGAATGTTGCCTGATGAAAACCAGTGGCCCTGTCACTCCCATCTTCCTAATATGCACCCAAGTGCCAGGCATACGAATAAGGCCATCCGAGAGCTGGTTAGCTCTAGATCACCTGGCAGCTGACTGCAGGTGCATAGGCACCTGAGATCAGAGCAGAACCTGGTCTGCATCAGCAGAACTGTCCAGGCAGCATAAGGATTCATGGAAAATAAGAAGGAATACTTGTATTAAGAAACTGGATTTTTAAGAGGTTTACTCATGCAGCAAGAGCTAATGGATAAGTATAGGTTGGATGGTCAGTTTTCCATATTGAAACTGTTTTCAAAGGCACAAAGCAAATGTTCAATAACAAATGTTTAGAATAGTAGCAGCCAGAGAACATTGTTTGTTTGTTTTGGTATATTTAGTAAGGAAATATATTGGAACTCCATGTAGAATATTTTGCTCACAATTATGGAAGTCAAGACGAAATTTTGAAATCAGGCTTTTAACTGTCACCAATGGTCAATATAATAAAATATACACAATATAATGATAATGTTTAATATTCAAATAAAAGAATTTACATGCATTTTTGCATTTCTTATCTTTATAAAGCATTTTAGTTTTGCTGAAATCATTAAGTAATTTAAAATCTTTCTTTCACTTCTATGTTTGACCAATTCATTAAGTAAATACTACTGGAAAGTATAATGTGGTAGAGGGAAAAGCAGTGGATTTCACTTTGGTCTTAGCGACCTCCATAGGGTTTTCAAAGGCTGGTTGTTTCGGGAGTGGACTGCCAGGTCCTTCTCCCATTTTTGCGTGCTGGGAATTGAACTCAGGACCTCAGAGACTGCAGCACAGCACTCTACCAACTGAGCTAAATCCCAGCCCCCTCTTTATTGGTAGATAGTGAAAATGTTGTTTATTAATAGGTAATTTCAATGACTTTAAAAAATAAAAAGAATATTGGTAGAATTTAAGATGTTTAATATGTCAGATATGTAAAGTAATGCAAATAGGTTTCTGAGACAAGTATAAAACCTGAGCATTTACATGAAATGTAAATGAAATTATCAATTCATTTTTTAAAGGCTCAGATTGGTGAGGATTTTTACATAATTTTTATAATATATCCATTTCCAAATTTTTACTTATCTTCTAAGTAATAAATCTAGGAACTTGTACCAGAAGGCACACACAAAAATGTAATAAACTAATCTAACCAAAACAATTTTAAATCTGTGAATTCCTTAATAAATGAAGCTTACTCTTAGCACATTTTGACCACCATAAAATTATAGCTTTATTATTCTCTACTTTCCAAGTGGGGCTAGGGTTTAGCTCAGTTGGTAGAGTGCCATGCTGCATTGTCTGAGGCCCTTGGTTTGATCCTCAACACTGAAAAAAAAAAAAAAAAACCAGGAGAAGGACCCGGCAATCCACTCCCAAAGCAATCCCCAAACAATCAGCCATCGAAAACCCTATGAGGGTCACCATGACTTAACAGCACCTAACGACAACTTTCCTAGTATTGTGAAATTCATTTACATTTGATCACATCCAGTAGAAATATCCTAAAATGAAGGTTGTACATTTTCCCAACTCTTCTTTCAGCTATCTTTGATATTCAATTATCAAAACATAATAAATCACCCAAAAAGTCACTAAAACAAATATAAGATAAAATATACTAATTAATTTAGAAACTCTTTCAAAATCATCTACAATACAATCTGCATATCAATTAGGTTTGCCTACGGATGGCAAACAATAAATTTTCACATTTAACTTTGTCACTACTAATACAAATATAAATACATATGAGCAAAGTATGTAATATATGTGAAAAATATGATCTAAAATACTGGAGTATTACTATATGTATTCTATAATATTCCCAATCCAAAGTTCACAAAATGTTCATGCTATCCATATGAAATTCTCATGAGACATTAGTGGATAGTCATGAAATATTCATTGGTCTAAGTTTTAAGTATACAAATTAGATGCTAATGAACAGTCTATGAAATCTGGAAACATTTTAAAACAGCCACATTTTATGTACATATGGGTTCACATGCCCATTTGAAAAGTGAATTTTTATAAACTTTAATGCCTTAGCTGTCCAAAGTAAATTCATTAACATTATGCTACATTACTTAATCTTTGTGGATAACTTGCATGACATTTATTTGTGCCAAATAATATGCAATTTAATAGAAAAAATGGCCTTTAGGTCATTTGCAACTTACAGAATTATTCAGTTAGCTGAGTCAGTATGTTGAAGGAGATCTTTCAGGAATGATCATCTGTTATGAAAAGTAATAAAAATGTGATAAGTACTTGGGCTAAGAAAAATTTTGTAACAGATTTATTTTGTTGTTTAATTTTTATTTTGATTTATGTATTTAATGATGGCTCTTAATTGCTAACTACTTCCCTAGTCATATGCAGTACTCTTCCTTTCATTTCATGTCTTCTTGTCCTATACCAGGAATAGCAGTTAGGACCTCTCTACCTTTCTTACTCCAGTTTCATATAGTGGAATGCATAAACACCCCACAAAAAGTCACCCTTTTTACCTCTGTTCATACTTTATATTTGATCATATAAATTTAATGCCAGTTTTAAAAATTTATAAGTGGCATAATCTAATTTACTGTTAAATAAAACAGGTAAATAAATTCAGTTCAAACCAATGAATATTTATTGAAGACCTATAGTGGGAAAAGCATTTTATCAGGTTATGAGTCTACACAACTTCTGGTGTTTTTAGAACTCCTTTCTCAAGTAGAAAATCATTTGTACTTTGTAGGAAATATGAAGTTTGAAATTTAAATTTTATATGATAAGTTGTGTCCCAATGAATCTTAAGAGAGGGATTCATCTTTCAGAATACATTGAGCTAAAGATGCCGCTCCATAGCAGTCTTCCCTCAAGAACAAAGGTGAGTACCAGTGTGCTACCGCCTTGACTCCAGTAAAACTGCCCTGAGCTGTCAGTGTAGGGCAACTCCAGTTACAGGCAAAAGTCACCACTGTTTCTAGATTTTGACATATGCCCTGTAATTTACACACCCTATACTCATGTTCTTTCAGATGGAAACAATTGTTTTCCTGTCAAAAAATGCCTGGAAAGATTCATTGATTACTTTCCAGGGAAGACTGA
This sequence comes from Pedetes capensis, assembly GCA_007922755.1. Lineage (NCBI taxonomy): Eukaryota > Metazoa > Chordata > Mammalia > Rodentia > Pedetidae > Pedetes > Pedetes capensis. Next base: position 17,124 of record VMDO01021859.1, on the reverse strand, counting down.
AGCTTGACCTTGGACTATCAATTCTTAGACAGTTTTACTACTTGGCTAACAGAATAAATGTCTCTAGAACATCCATGTCCAATGCCTAACGGACACAGCATACTTTTCAGTATCCATTGAGAAAATTAATTTGACAACATTGGAAACATTACTAAGCATAATCAAATTCTTATTTGGGAAAGTATCTTTGCTCATTACAAATATCCAAACAGAAAATTCCCATTTCATTAAAAGGGACCAGGACATTATGAGATTGCAGGTCTGAGAAATATTTTTCTCCCTACTCAAGCATACAGTTAGGAGTGAATTCATCGGTCAGTTAATCTAGTTAGAAAATCCATGTGTAAGCTTGTGAAATTCCAAAGAAGAACAACTTACAGAACAAAATCTCTCTTTCTTATATTTTTTACATGGATGTTCCATTTTATTTTCTAATTTTGTTTGCATCAAAAATGCATTCTTTAATTTTATGTTATGTTTTCTTTATGAGATCAACTATGTGCTTCCACAAAAATAAATAAGTAAAAATGAGATCAAGAGAAAACACAGAATAAAAAAACTCAATATATTTTGGCTATTATTTATTTTACATGCTTGTAGGAGTACCTACTTTTGCTTATTTATTAAATTCACATTGATTATTGAAAATCAGAAACATTTTATAAAATGAAAGGTTTTATGAACTGTATATTTATATAAAGCCTGAAGCCATTGCACTGTGGCATCTGACCCCATCAAATCTCAGAAGCTAAGCAGGGTCAGGCCTGGTTAATACTTGGATGGGAGACTGCCTAGGAACACTCCAGCAACCCACTCCCAAAAACCAATCTGTCATTGAAAACCCTATGAATAGCAGAGAAGCACTGACAATAGTGTTTCGCCTGTTGTACCTAGGGTAGCTATGAGTCAGACACCGACTTGATGGCACCTAACAACAACAACGTGTTTCTATAAGATGAAATTTATGGAGTTCCCCATAGAAATTTAAAATAGAGGTAATCAAGAATATGCATAAGGGATATTTCCAGACTATAAGAAGAAGGAAATACTTTCTAGTACAGTGTTGCTGATACAAGGGAGATATACCTCAGGAAGACAGGAAAAAGAACCAAGGGAAGAAAAAGATGAGATTCAGATAGCCTAGATTGTGTCATAGTTGGGGTCAACCTCTGGGAAATTTAGGATCACCCATTTTATTTAGGGAATCCTGCTTGCTAGGGCATGTTGTTGTTGTTGTTGTTGTTGTTGTTGTTGTTGTTAGGTGCTGTCGAGTTGGTATCCGACTCATAGCGACCCTCATAGGGTTTTCAATGGCTGACTGTTTCAGGATTGCCTTGGGAGTGGATTGCCAGGCTCTTCTCCCATTTTTGCGGTGCTGGGAATTGAACTCAGGACCTCAGAGACTGCAGCGCAGCACTCTACCAACTGAGCTAAATCCCAGCCCATGTTGTTGTTAGGTGCCTTCAAGTCAGGTCCGACTCATAGCGACCATTTGCACAGTAGAATGAAACACTCCCTGACACTGTGCCACCCTCAGAACTATTTCAGTGCTTCTCTGCTATTCATAGTGTTTTCCATGGTTGATTTTTTCAGGATTGTTTCAGACTGGGCTGCCACATCCTTCTCCCATTTTTGCAGTGCTGGGGATCAAATCCAGGGACTCTGAGCGCCCAGAGAAGCACTCTACCAACATAGAAAAAGGAAATGTGTGCACAGTGCCCTGTCCAACATGACTTTTGGGAAGTATATTCGCAATGTCTAGGAGAGGCAAGATGCTTATGCAGTAGGAAGAATCAGTCTAGAAGAGGCCTAGAGAAATGAAAAGGGAGGCTAAATGTTCTAGAAGCTAAGGCAAACCTCATGAACATCAGCAGCAAATATAACTATGGTCCTACAAGAATAGGTAGATGAATCCATGAGCAACACAGAAGACGGTCAGGCCAAGGGGCCATACCAGTTCCCCTAACAAAGACCAGCAGGGGCGGGGGGAGAGGCCACGGATCCAGAACTATTCCTTGTGCCTTTTCCAGAGCTCCTTCCTATGCCTCACTACCCACACTTACACGGATGGTAAATGTTCATGTGTAGACACAATCATAAAGCAAGGAGAAGCCAAATATTAAGGCAAGGAAGAAGACCCCTGATATACTGACAGAAGGATGTTTTAACCTTCATTATTATTTACCTCAGTGAAAGGTGGAAGCATTCACAATTCATTTCCAAGTTTAAATTGCCCGTCTGCTTTTCTCATTTGTCCTGTGCAAATACAGGTCCAAAGGAGAGAACAAAATGAAAATTCCAAGAATGAACTAAGTTACTGAAAATAGTTACTTACTTTTTACACGTCTGAATTTTTTGTGAAAATGGTAAGTTTATGTCAAATGCATAAAGCAAAGTAATTGAATGTTCGGGAATTTAAAAGGCAATTTATTGTCACTATTTTGGGAAGGAAATTATAATTAATAAGCAGATTCTAGCTATCGTGCATCTTCCCCTCCAGATAGGCTCTCTGCAACTCTCCTCTCCACTCTGTGACCCAGTGAACTACTGTGTGCCAGTGTGCCTCCATGGTTTCAGGATCCAGAAATACCATGGCTCTGGGCTCTCTCACCATTGTGCAGGTGGGAGCTGCTTGCGGATCTTGGATGAAGCAATCAATAGCTCCCATCTGGCAACCCTCTTCATAGCTCTCCCTTTCTTCACCTGGTTTCTACTCAGAGACAGACACTGCTACCAGTTTCTTCGCATCTAGAACTATTAGAAATTTCCACACATATTTGTGACTAGGTATTTTTAAACTGTCTATATATTTTTAAAATTATAGGATTATATTTTAATATATATATAGTTTCTATTCTATACAAAATATTCCATACAAATATTGTATATTCTATACAAAATATACAAAATTTCTTGCATCACATGCAGCAATATATCTTATAAAGTATTCTATTAGTTCATATAGTACTGAGCTTTTATTGGGGGCTATTGAGGTTGTCTAAGATTTTGCTTTACTTGGTTCTACAATCAGTAACCATGGAAGCAGCAAAGAAGAAATCAAAAGACGCATTGCATTGGAAAAGGTTGTGGCAAAAGATCTCTTTAAAGTGTTGAAAAGTAAAGATGTCATATTGAAGACAAACGTATGCCTGACTAATGCTATGGTGTTTTCAATCATATCATATGGTTGTGAAAGCTGGACATTGAACAAGGAACACAGGAGAAGAATTGATACTTTTGAATTATGGTGCTAGAGACAAATATGGAATATACCATGGATTGCCAAAAGAACCAACAGATCTGCCCTAGAAGCAGTGCAACTAGAATGCTCCTTGGCAACAAGAATGTCTAGACTGTATCTTATGTGCTTTGGACATGTAGTCAAGAGGGATCACTCCCTGGAAAAGGACATCATGTTTAGGAGAGTGGCAAGTCAACTAAAAAAAGGAAAACCCTCCACTAAATGGATTGACACAGTGTCTGCAATAATGGGCTTAAATATAAAACAGATCATGTGCCTGGCACAGAATCGAGGAGTGTTTCGTTCTGCTGTACACAGGGTTGCTATGAGTCAGACCCGGCTCAATGGCACCTTACAACAACACAATAATATGAATGTTCTATGATCCATTTAAATCCACTTGGTTAAATATTTTTTCCAATGAGGTTGTGGTTTTTTTCCAATATTTTTATACCATAAAGTATGCTATTAATATTTTTGGACATACATTTTTCCCATACCTACAGGTGTAGGGAATATTATCATTGTGGAATTTTTGATAAGTAGAATCAGATTCCTTCACAGAAATAATAGCTCTTCTACACTGCCTTGCAATATCTGAGAACATCTGCTTTCCAGCTGCCTTCTGTAACAGTCATGTCACTTCACCACAGGGATATGCTCTGAGAAATGCGGGAGATTTTCTTGTGTAAACATCACATGCATGGGATAGACTTAAACTAAGAAGCAACATTACTAGACAATACGGCCTTCTTTTAGGTCACTTATCACCCCTATGATTAGACTTTTGAACTTTTATCTGGCATTTCAATGGTTTCAGTACCTTTGGCTTTATTTGTTAGGCATTTATAATATTTTTGAGATCATGGTATCTTTGTTTTTCATGTTTCTGGTATTTCTTTGTTGTGATTTGCACATCTGTTGGGGAAGGTTTTTCAGAATTATCTGGAAGTTGTCTTTTATAGAAGCTTTCTTTTATATACTTGATGTTTATTTACATTTATCTGTAAATGTTCAACTTTGCTGATTTTTCTTTCTTCTCAAAATCAAATCCTTTAAACCTTTCTGTATTTATCACTTAATTTAGTGAGAGCTTATCTATATAAACTTACAATTTTTATTTTCTAACCACATTTTTAGTTCTTCCTCCTAATTCCTGACAAGTACTAATGTGTTCCCCATTTCTACAATTTTGTCATTTCAATAATGCCACATACATATAATCATACCGTTTTAGCTGTTTGATATTGGCAATCTTTTAAACTTGGCATAATTCTTTCAATTGCCATCCAGGCTGCTGACTGTATTAATAGTTTGCTCCATTTATTGTGAGACCGGCCCCATGAAGTTAGTGTGTCTTTGTTTGGTCTTTTACCCACTGAAGGCTGTGTGGCTCATTTCCAGCTATTTTGCCTAATGTGAATGATTTCATAGATCACAAAAGGCACATTTAAATTACACACCCACACATTTAAATTAATAGACTTTTAAATCTCAGGGAAAACCATAGGAAAATCCAACAGAACATAAAGGTTCCCAGATAGCTCCTCATCACTGTTCCCTAGCATTAAAATCTCCTACTGGTGCGCTGCATATAAGTAATGACACAATACTGATACATTATTACCATGTAAAGACCACAGTTTGTTTTGGAATTTATTCTTTGAGCTGTATATTCTATAGGTTTTGACAATAGTATATTGATACCTGTCCATCGTTGTAGTGCCATCCAGAAGAGCTTCTTTGCCCTAAAATTTTCTTGTGCTCCAACATAGTCTTTACACCTTTCATCTCAACAAATGCCTAGCAACCACTGATCTCTTTATTCTCTTGATAGTTTTGCCTTTTGCAAAATGTCACATAGCTGGAATCATACAGTGTGAAGCCTTTCCAGACTAGCCTCTTTCACTATACAATACACATTTATATTTCTTCATGTGTTTTCATAGCTTGATAGGTCATGTTCCAATCAAGGGATACTATCCCATTACCGGTGAATGGATGGATAGATAGACAGACAGACCATGTATGTCACAGTATTTCTCCATTTTCCCTTTAAAGGAAGGACAACTTGACTACTTTTAATGCATTTGGTAAATATCAGGAAGTGATAAAACTCTATCTTTGTGCAAAACTGCCAAACTGTTCTCAAAGTGGCCAAGACTTTCTCATTCCCATAAGTGATAAACAAGAGTCCTTGCTGCTGCATAATCTCACCAAAATTCGGTTGGTCAGTGTTTGGGATGTTAGCCATTCTAACAGGTTGGTAGAGAGTTACTCATATTTTTGTTTACTATGTTCTTTCTTCCTGCTATTCCTTGTTTTCTTTTCCTTATTGTATTTTGGTTACTATTTATTTACTTATTTACTTGAGACAGAATCTGGCTAAGCTACACAGGCTGCCTCTGGCATCAAATCTGCAACCCTCCACCTCAGCCTTTGGAGTCCTTGGGATCCCATGCCTGTGCCCTAGCACCCAGTCTTGTTTCCTTCTTTTTATACATCCTTACTGTTTAGAGTTAGGGTCATGTCAGATCTCAGAAGCTAAGTAGAGTTGGGCCTGGTCAGTTCTTGGATGGGAGACCGCCTGGGAACACGAGGGGCTGTAGGCTTGGGAGAAGGACCTGGCAACCCACTCCCGAAAAACAGTCAGTCATTGAAAACCGTATGAATAGCAGAGAAGCACTGACAAAGTGTTTCATCTGTTGTATGTAGGGTCGCTATGAGTCAGACACCAACTCGATGGCACCTAACAACAAACTGTTTAGAGAACTTTCTTTACCCTTACTCTTAGGATAGCTCTTCTGGTAACAAATTCTCTGAGTTTTCCTTCATTGCAGAATGGCTTGGTTTCATCTTCATCACTGATGGCTGTTTTCACTGGAAATAAGATGCTAGATAAATAGCCTGGCACAATGGCGCACACCTGTAATCCCAGTGGCTCAGGAGGCAGAGGCAGGAGAATCGCAAGTTCAAGACCAGAGGCAGTCTGCGAAATCTAGTGAGACCCTGTCTCAAAAAGAGAAAAAGAAAAAAAAAAAAAAGGTCTGAGTGTGCAGTTCAGTGGTCCAGCACTTGCAAAGCATGCAAGCACAAGGCCCTGGGTTCAACCATAGTACCAAATAAATAAATAAATAAATAAAATTCTGGGTAAATAGCTCTTTTGCTTCAGCATTTTAAAAAAAATGGCTGACACTTTGTTCTGGTCTCCATAGTTCTGATAAGAAACTCACTATGATTCAAATGTTTTCCCCTATATGTAGGGTATGACTTTTCTCTAACCGCTTTAGTTTCTCTCACTATTTTTAACTTTTAGAATTTTAACTATAAGGTGTCTTAGTGTGGATTGATTTGGGTGTATCCTCTCTGGAGCTTACTCTAAGGAAACTTTAGTTCATTTCTTTTGACAAATTCAGGAAGGTTCAGGCACTATTTCTGTTTCTGTTAGGATTTTCTGTGCCCAATCCTAATTCCTCTCTGGGACATGATGACATCAATGTTAGAGCTTTGTCACGGTCTCACAGGCTATTTTGAATTCAGTCTACTTTCTTTCTTTTATTAAGATCAGACAATATCATCCTGTTCACTGATTCTCTTCTCTGTCCCCTCCATTTGGTTGTTGAGTCTATTTACTGAGGTTTATTCTCAGTTCTAAAATTTCTATTTGGTTCATACTCTCTTTCTTTACTCAGACTTTGTATGTGTGAGAATATTTTTTCTCTGTTTTGTTTCTCTGAGTGTTCCTTGAGTCAATTTTTATGATGACTTCAAAATCTTTGTCATAGAATTCTGATATCTCTGTCTTCTCTGTGTTGTCATCTTTTGACTGTCTTAAGTCATTCAATTTAAGAGATTCCTGTTTCTTGGTATGATTGTTATAGTTGTTGTTGTTTTAACTGAATCTTGAATATAGGAGGTATTATATTCCATGACTCTGGATCTTAAAGTCTCTGTTTGGGCTGGCTTCGTCCCACATTGCTCTGCCCTGGAGTAGAGGATATTCCCTACTTACTTCCAGGGGTGGACAGAAGCTCAGAATCTCCTATTGTCCTCCAGTGGACAGCTGGGAGGGGAAATTCTTTATTCCTCTGAGGTGGGAGTGAGTACCTTGGCCCCTATGTAAACCTCCAGTAGTATGTCCCTGCACAAGAGGCAGAGGAGTGGTTCACGATTGCTCCCCCAGTGACCTCCACAAACACCCCAAGAAGAGCAGGGCGATGGCCTAATTTTTGCTGGGTAGTTGTGAAAGTCCTAAGTCTGCCAGGAATTGCAGAAAGAGGTGAAAGAGTCTGCCGCTGTTGTTAGATGGGGACAGAAGTCCAGCTCTCGTGCAGTCTTCATGGTCACCTCCCAGGAGCCTCCTCACCACACGGAGGTGGAGAACCGCCTGGCTCTGCGCTTGTCCTCCTCAGAAGCCACCCAGTAGTCTGCAGCACCTTGTGACAGTAAGGCCAGGTTGGGCTGCTGGACTCCTCTTCAGTTTTTCCTGGTACAGATGCAGGTGGATAAAAATTTTTGTTGTGGTTTTTTTGCTGCAATTGATTGGCTATTTCCCAAAAGTTTTCTTGCTTTCTAGGTTGCTCCTTTTTTGGTCTTTTGACTAGAGACAACAGATATTTAGAAATCCGTGTTCCGTCCAAAGGGAAAAAATAATGATGAATACAATTTATGCCTGTTGGTGATTTTGTGTTGTCAGCTCCTCTATCATTTGTCTGGGATGTATGGGAAAAGTCAAAAAAAATCCAGAACTGTGCTTTCATAGAGTCATATTTTAAGGCCAAATGTTGTAAAGTTACTTCCTACTTACTACATTGAATAACTAAGGTATAAGAAAGGAACAAGTAAGTGGTCTTACTCAAGATGCCAATTTACCATTTTTAAGTTATTAAAAAATATTATTAACCTTATTCCTGATGTAATTCCAGAGGAGGAAATGAAATAAAGCCACATAATAAGATGAATATGGAATACAAATACATAAGCCACATTATACCAAAGCATGAACTGTTGATTGTTTTGGGGGGGATTAAAGTCTGTGTTTATCACTTACAGTCTTAGGTAAAGCAGGGCATTTGACTTCCCAGATACTCTCTTCCATAAAGTGGGTATCATAGCCAGGTGCAGTGGCTCATGTCTACAACCACAGAGAATCTAGAGGTGGAAGGAGGAGGATCACAGGTTCAAGGCCAGAGGCAGCTTGCATAAATTATCAAGACCCTGTCTCAAGACAAAAAATAAAAAATAGACTGGGGGTTCAATCCAGTGGCATAGCACTTACAAAGTATGTGCAAGGTGCTGATTTCAACCTCCAAGTACCACAAAGAATAAAAAATAAAACAAAATACAGTAAAATAAAGAAAAAAAAGAAAGAAAGAAAAGAAATAAAGAAGGAAAGGGAGGAAGGAAGAAGCATAATGGCTTCTTTGCAATGTTTCTATTCAGATTACAAATGATATTTTAGCAGTGTGTGCTTTGATGACATTCTTTTGGGAATTCTTCATTCCGAGAGTATATCACATTGTCTCTAAGTTTCTTATTTATTCATGCATATCCCATGACTTCAGGGAAAGAACTATGCCTTTTTATTTTTTATCATCAACAAACATGTATTTGACTGATAAATGGATTAACTGAATAAATGGTATAGGTCCCAAGTAATTTTTTTATCTTCTTCTTGATTGCTAGAATCATGACATCTAAAAACAATTTTATAGATTTTTAAAGAAGAAATCACCTTATCTGTGGTGTTTTCCATAATATCATGATGTTTTGAGAGTTACCTTCATGATATTGACATTTAGTAGCTATCTCCCAAAAAGAACAGGACTTCTATATTTATGGTGTCTTCTCTTTGGCTTGTTTTAACAACAAATATAGATAACAAGGCCTGCAGCCTTAGCCCTGTGGCATCTGATCCCATCAGATCTCCAGGGTCAGGCCCTGGTTAGTCCTTGGATGGGAGACCACCTGGGAACACCAGGTGCTGTAGGCTTGGGAGAAGGACCTGGCAACCCACTCCCAAAAATCAATCTGCCATTGAAAACCCTATGAACAGCAGAGAAGCACTAACAATAGTGTTTCGCCTGTTGTATGCAGGGTCGCTATGAGTCAGATACCGACTCGATGGCACCTAACAACAACAACAACAAATAGATAACAAACATCGGGCAACCATCACTGTCTTCATACAAAAATCAAAACAAACAAACCAAGTCTTAATTATTTTATTTGCTACCTAACTTGTAAAATCATTTTTGTTATATTTCTCCAAAAATGATAAAATAAAAGGTTTACAATCTGTAGCTAGGTTCTTGCTGTTGTTGTTGTTAGGTGCCGTCGAGTCAATATCAGACTCATAGTGACCCTACGTGCAACAGGTGAAATACTACTGTCAGTGCTTCTCTGCTATTTGTAGGGTTTTCAATGGCAGATTGATTCTGGGGAGTGGGCTGCCGGGTCCTTCTCCCGCTGTTGTTGTTAGGTGTTGTAAAGGCATATCTGACTCATAGTGACCCTCATAGAGTTTTCAATGGGTGATTGTTTCGGGATTGCCTCAGGAGTGGATTGCCATATCCTTCTCCCATAGCTAGGTTCTGTTGTTGGTAGGTGCCGTGGAGTCGGTATCCGACTCATAGAGACCCTCATAGGGTTTTCAATGGCTGACTGTTTCGGGATTGCCTTGGGAGTGGATTGCCAGGTCCTTCTCCCATTTCTGCGGTGCTGGGAATTGAACTCAGGACCTCAAAGACTGCAGCACAGTGCTCTACCAACTAAGCTAAATCCAAGCCCCATCCATTAAATACTAGGTATGCCTTTTAACCCTAGACATATATAATTTGTACTATACACTTGCAACCTGATTTAAGCATTGTTGTTGTTGTTGTTAGGTGCCGTCGAGTCGGTATCCGACTCACAGCGACCCTCTGTACAACAGGGGAAACACTATTGTCAGTGCTTCTCTGCTGTTCATAGGGTTTTCAATGGCAGATTGATTTTTGGGAGGGGGTTGCCAGGTCCTTCTCCTAAGCCTACAGCTTCTGGTGTTCCCAGGCTATCTCCCATCCAGGTACTAACCAGGCCCAACCCTGCTTAGCTTCCGAGATCTGACGGGATCGGATGCTACAGGGCTACAGCTGCAGGCAATCGATTTAAGCATTAGTTTCCCTAAAATTAAAATGTAGAGTTTTTGAGAGGATAGGGGCAAAAGATTTGGTAGCCATTGCTGAAAAAAATACTTTAGTAACTCTACAGATTTTTTCTCACCTAACAACAACTAAGAATAGATTTTGCTAATTGAAACAACATAAGTAGAAAAAGAAGAAAAATCTACATGTATTGTCACCTCTCAAAGCCTATGCAGATCCTTATAATAAAAGTCTTAAAATGCATCCTTACTCTCTGTCTTATTGATTCAGAGCAAATCTCAGTAGGATACCATTTACATTATAATGTGTTATACATGCTTAAGCTTATAGCAAAGTTAATCTAGAAATTTATCAAATTATTTTTGATAGGGAGATAATGATATCTCCTTAAGTTTTCTTATAAAGTGATTCTAATAATTCATTTAAAATACATATAATTTTTAATATTCTGTTACTAATCATATCCAACGTAAAACTACAAATTATTTTGGGGAGATAAACAATGAATGAGAAAACCTCCATTAAATGCTGTTGTTGTTGCTAGGTGCCATCCAGTAGTATTGAACTCATAGCAACCCTTATAGGGTTTTCAATGGCTGTTTCAGGATTGCGTCTGAAGTGAATTGGCTCATCCTTCTCCCATTTTTTTGGTGTTGGGACCAGGACCTCAGAGACTGCAGAGCATTGCTCTACCAACTGAGCTAAATCCCAGCCCCATCCATTAAATACTAGGTATGCCTTTTAACCCTTTAAATTCTCGCTCATATAATAAAGGCCATTTGTTCACATAATATCAACTGAGCACAAATTTTCAAGATATCTTTTAATTCTAAGTTATAACTTTTTATGAAGAATTAAATTATATTCTTATATTGTTGTTGTTTTCAGGTGCCAGCAAGTCAGTGTCCAACTCATAGTGACCCTAAGTACAATAAATGAAACAGTATTGTTAGTGCTTCTCTGTTGTTCATAGGGTTTTCAATGATGGATTTATTTTTGGGAGTGGGTTCCTGGGTCCTTCTCCCAAGCCTACAGCACCTGGTGTTCCCAGGAAGTCTCCCATCCAAGTACTAACCAGGCCAGATCCTGCTTAGCTTCTGAGATCTGACAGGATCAAACACCACAGTAATATGACTGCAGGCATTCTCAATATTAGCCACAGCAAATATGTTCTAAATCAAACTAAACATTATATATTTATACCAGTATTTATTTATGGCAATTTCTCTGTTCAGAGCACATTCCTATACTCAAAGATATTAATGGCATGAACCCCTAGAAGACAGACAGATTATAAATATTTTGCTCCTAGAAAGAAATTAATGTAATATTGAGACTGATGCTTGAATATTATGATTGAACATATTAAGAAAAGCGTAAATGGAAGTGCAAGGCAATTAAGTCATATCTCTAGCACATTCTGTTGATGTGGTGACATTAGTTACCAACTATGTTATCAGAACATAACACATTTACAGCAATACCAGTGCACCATTCATGATGAAATCTGTGCTGTGACTGATAATGCCCAGTAATATCAGAAACTAAAATAGTACTTTTAGTATACCTTAATTTGGTATAACAATATCTATTTTGTTTAACAAATTTCTCACAAGCAAAATATATTTTCTTTTTATTTTGAGATTGTTGCTTATGTTTCTTACTTTGGTGATTATATTAAGTACTTTGCAATGTGCTGCCTTGTTAAACATTTTTAATTAATTGTTAAAAATTTGCTGGAATAAATACATTAATAACTCAAGTCAAGAAATTAATATATTCAATGCCTCTGTAGTACCTACTATACCTTAACAAGTGCTTCTTGGCAATTTTTGAAAAATTGTCTTGCCAAAGGAGTACAAAAAAAAAAAAAAACCTAGAAGACTAATTGAAAGCATTTTAACCTTTTCATATAAATGTACATAAGACTAGATAAACAGAACATGTTTTAAATATAATTAATTGTATTATTTTTAGGTTCTACATATGTAATATAAGACATTCCTGCTAATTATTATACATTGAATATAGTTTTGTGGGTACTTGAGATTATATTTTCTTTATATTTCTTTTAATATTGCTTAGACATTCAAAAATTCTTTCTGCATCATTTTCTTTTATTTAAAAGGTTGAATGAAGTGAAATTCTCTTTGCAACCAATCATTTCTTCCTTTTCCAAAGCTATATGTATCTCATAGCTTCACAGTTATGAAATGTTCTTGCCTGTCTTTACTCCAAGCAGAACATGCATCTGTGCCATAGTCTCATTATTTGGAATAGGCAGATACTCCTTCCTATCACATACACATACATACTTACAGAAAACAGTTCAGTTAATGAATTTGTTCTAACTTAGTGCCTAAACAATTTAAAGTGCACGTCTTCTTTAGACAGTCTTCATAGACGCCTGTTAAAATTGTGCACAGAGACACTGGAGGCCTATGAAGAGATGTTCTGTACAACGGTATCTGAAAATGCTCCACAAGAATCTTAAAACTGGCCTTTATTGGATCTATCACTCTGTGACAAGCTCTAGGCTAAGTGCCTCAGGAGAAAAACTGTATCTAATTTTTATGTAAATCCTGTGGGGATTATCCTGCTATAACTATTATTAAATGTGAATAGATTCAGAAGAATTGGTAGATAATTACTAAGTATAGATATTCAGCAAAGTTAAGTAAGTTACCCAGGGTCACATGATTAGTAAATGATACGTTTTTTATTTGTAGCCCTGTAAGGAAAGCCTAAAATTTAACCCCATTATCAAAGTCCTCAGGTAAAACTATGTTGAATACTATCTACTCAGCTTAAGTGCAGTGTAAGGACAGGCCTGCATCTTGATAGCTGATACTAAGAGCTGTTAGTCGAGGTGAAGTAAAGGTCAAATCATGACTATCTGTGGATAATATTCCAAATATTTTGACTATATAGATCCTTCCTTTCTTTCCAAGGCTCATCTATAATATGTTGAAGAATAGCTTTTAAACTAAAGCAAAGATAGTCAATAGAAAGCTTGGGGCTAGAAAGTGTTTGAAAGGTGGGAGGAGAATATATTTTAGAAACAGAACATAAATATAGAATGAGATCAGCTGGGGAACTTCTGATTATACCACCAGTTTACTCACTGACAGAAGGTTACTTTGATAAACACGTAGACCTGTCATTAAATGATGCGTATCCCATGTAGCTTTGTCTTCTTCAAAAGAATGTCTGTATATAACTGGCAATTTAAATGCTGGGAACTCACCTTTTATATTTCCCCATAAAATTTTCATATCAAATGTTTAGGCTGCTTTTTGTTGATATTTTTATATGCCGGTAGAAAGGAATATTTTGAAATAAAAAGCATTTTTGTGAATATGATATTTGATTATATGTAGATTTATTTCAACTTAAATATCTACACAGTGTTAAGAATTTCCATGTGTTTAGCATTTTGTTATATACAAGATAAAAGAACATAGCCACAAAAAATATGCTATTAATGCAAACTATGTGTAACAGCTGATAAATTTTATTTGTCAGAGTTATTTGTTATTTGTTATCAATGTTATTTGTCAGAGTTAAGGTGCAAAAAGTAAAAATATATTCTAGCTAGCTTAAGAGAGAATTTGTTTAAAGATATGAAAAATATTAATAAAGTATTATTGTAGGGCTTGCAGCCATACCACTGTGGCATCCAATCCTGTCAGATCTCAGAAGCTAAGCAGAGTTGGGCCTGGTTAGCAGTTGGATTGGAGACAACCTGGAAACACTAGGTGTTATAGACTTGGGAGAAGGACCGGGCAACCCACTCCCAAAAAACAAAAACTAAACAACAACAACAAAAAGTCAGCCATTGAAAACCCTATAAACCCTATGAATAACAGAAGCACTGACAGTAGTGTTTCCCCTATTGTATATAGGGTCTCTATGTGTCAGACCCAGACGTGACAGCACCTAACAACAAACATTATTATAGGACATTACAAAGTTTAAGAAATCAATTGGAAGTCTGAAGAAAGTGATATTGAATTGAATTTCAGTTGCAACGACCCCAAGGAAATCACATAAAGGAACCAGTATCCCAAGCAAGATTCTATTAAGATCACAAGTTTGTAAACTCTAGGACCACATTTATGGTTCTGATCAACATTTCTGATCATCACAGTCAGAAAGTTGCAAAAGTGAAACTCCACTACAATTAGGAAAGTGCACACCTATGCATCATCAGGGCGACACCATGATGAAAACAGTTTCTACTCCTTGCCAGGCCACTAATTGTCCTACTAAAACTTGCATCAGCAAAATTATGTCTGTATTTGTATCTCTTTACACTTATGGAACCAGTTACTCAACTGTGGAACAACTGTTGGTGTTGTGGCAGAAAAAACCAAGTGCCTCAATGTCCACATATGCCAGGTGAAACAATAAAAAAAGTGACCATATAGCCTCAATTTCACTTATGTCTTCCAATTTGCTGCATGAACATATGACTGGCCAAATCTAAATCATAACTAGAAATTGATCCAAATGAGTTTGGAAAATGTACTTATTTTTCCAGCCTCTGCATTATAGAAAGGCAAGCCAGAGGAGGTGAAATGGATGTCAGATGGATACATGGAACATATGTTCTATGGCACTAAGTGATACATTCTATGGTATCAGGTCTCCATTAAAATGGTTCAGCTGCAAAGACACAAAATGCCATATAAAATGATTTAAATAATATTGATAACTGTTTTCTCATAGGAAAAGAATCTCAGAGCCAGAACATTTTCAATACTGCAACACAGATACAACACCTATCTTAAACCTGAGCTCTTCCTTCTTTATGGTCTACCATCCAAAGGGGCCAGTTTTGATTTTCAGACTTGCCCCTTGTAAGATGAGGATGCAGAATGCATGTCAACATAGAAGTTATTGCAAAGGCCACTTGTCCTCACATGATTCTGCACACAGTGGGCCTCTTCCTGTGTCACCAACAGCAGCTCCCATTTGCTGGGGCCATGTGAACTGTCAAGACCTCCCTATAGAAATGCCTGGAAGCCCACTGTGTTTCAGCAGGAAAGAAAGGCTTTCCTGGCATGAGAAAGGCCTGGGAGTTTATGAAAGCATCTCAAAACCCACCACCCAGATCAGGACTACTTGTCTTCTGCACCCCCTGCTTCCTTCCTTTTGTGTCTGCTCCACAAACAATACCTTCACCTACCCAGTCTCTGACGTGCATCTCTCAGCCCTACAACTCAGATCCAGTTAGGCACCAAATCTCGGCGATTTCAATGCTTAATACATCTTGAGTCCCTCTCCTTCTTCATAGTTTCAGTGCCTCAGTTGTAGGTCTGAGTCTCCTCACTGGTATTACTACATAAACCACCTGCTCAGT
Source organism: Pedetes capensis (assembly GCA_007922755.1). Classification (NCBI taxonomy): domain Eukaryota; kingdom Metazoa; phylum Chordata; class Mammalia; order Rodentia; family Pedetidae; genus Pedetes; species Pedetes capensis. The sequence continues at coordinate 1,373 of VMDO01021859.1, read as the reverse complement.
TCTCACCCTAGGGCTTTAATCCTCTTCAGTGCTAGAGTGACTTTATGAAATGCAAATTGTATTGTTATTCTTCTCCTTAAAGTCAGAAGAATACTGATTCTTCCTAGCTTGTAGCATGAAGTATAGACCAGTTTCTCAGCACACAATCTTTCATTGGGGTTTTGCTACCTCTGGGCCTTCCTGTCATGCTGTTTGTCCAACTGCAATTCATATTGCAGCCATCCTACATGTTAGAGCAGCAACTCTGGTTTTCACTTCCATGGCTCTGAACACATTAACCACTCTTTATAAAGCCTCCCTTCTCCACTCTCTTTCTTCATTAACTTTTGTATTAAGGCTCAGCTCAAGACTCCTACAAATTACTTTTCTGACCTGAAACTATAAACTAGGCCCTCTGTTCTATATCTAATGATTTCAAGGCATTAATTAGATATAGAATTTGTCATATTCTCTTATAACTTGGTTGATTGATTGACTAATTGATTGTATAAACTTCTTGGGACTAAGAATAAGACTTTTATTCATTGATGCAGAACTAATGAATTGATTGAGCTTCCTACTTTACAAGACTTTCTAGGCCATAGTTCAGAGCAGAACCAAATGGAGTCAAGCTGACCTCACATGTGGGAGAGAGAGACACGAGTGTAGGACAAAACAATTACCATTCAGAAGACAGAGAACGGGACAAAGGAAAGCTGCAAGCTCGGGAGACTGCAAAGTCTCGTAATTCAATATTTTGCTGCAGGTGATTATCCTGTGTATTCCAGTAAACCAAAGCCCAAAACCTGGAGTGAGGGCAACCCTCAAAGTGTGCAATGCCAGCTACTCACACAGGGCTGAAAAACCTCATAATTGGACAGACCATGTAGAAGTTTCATCTCTTTAGTGAGAGATAATTAGCCCTAGATTGAACATTGCTCCTACTCCATTTAAAATGTCTCCAAAATCATACTGGAAATTATTTCTAAATAACTCAACTGTACTCCAAAGCAAAGCTTATGAATATTTATTGGAAAAAAATTATCCAACACATTAAAACAAAGATCATCTACCATATAACAAAAATATGATACATTCCAAAATTCAGGAAAATCCTATATATAATGATGAGAAAAATCAGTCAATTGAGAGTAACCCAGAAGTGATACAAGATATAGAATTAGCAAAAAAGCAAAAACAAAAACATAAACAAAAAATTGAAGTCTAACCAGAAATGGAGACTTCACAAGCAATATACAAGATTTTTTTCTCAATATTTTATCCTTCCATATGATTAGTATTTTTTAAACAAAAATAATAGTAAATAGCCTAGAATTTATAACTTAAGTGAAACATATGATTATAATACCACAAAGTTTGGGAGTAGAGAAATG